>JAHKQU010000056.1:0-40657 GCA_020383195.1 Neomicropteryx cornuta | reverse complement strand
GGCGCCAATCGGCTGGACGAACAGATTCTGATCGCGCACGAAGCTGACGAAGCCGCCCTTCGGGCTGATCGCCGGATTGAGCTCGCCCGCCGGGGTCGAGGTCAGCCGCGTCACCTTGCCGTCGAGCGTCGCGAGATAGAGGTCGCCGTCCAGCGGCACGAGGATCGACTTGCCGTCGGGCGAGAATTGATAGGCGGACGATGCCCTTCGATCCGCCGATCCGCGCGCGCTCGCGCTGCATCTTCTCCGCTTCTGACAATTCCGCGCCGGTGCCGATCTTCTTCGAATCGACCAGCATCCGTTCCTTGCCGGTACGCGTGTCGAGCGCCCACAGATCGAGCCGGTCCTTCTCGTCGGCGCGCGGGCGCAGCGAGGTGAGCAACGTGCCGTCGGGCGACAGCTTGAGCGAGCGCGGCTGCGATCCGCCCAGATCGGGCGAGGCGAAGATGCGCTTCAGCGTCAGCTTCTGCGCAGTCGCTTCGTCCGCCATCGCGGCGGGCTCAGCGGCCATTGCGGGTGCGCCCATCGTCGCGAGCATCACGCCCGCCAGCAGCCATGATTTCGGCATCGTCCATCTCCAGTCCCGAATTGTCTGCGCCGCACGAACGGCGGCGGATTGCCGCGTTATCGCGAGGCTTTCGGGCCGGGTAAAGGTGTTTTGCCCGACTGGGTCACCAGCCGGGCAAAATCATGCGCCGGCCGGAAGCGCCGCGTCGTTCCGGCCGCCATCGCGGCGCATCCTGAGCACCCGGCCCCGCGATGATCGACCGCCACGCCCATTCGACCGGTGCGATCTTGAAGCGCTTCACCCAGAGATTCGCGCCGATCAGCAGCACGACGTTGATCACGAAAGCGGTGAGCATCCACACTCCCCAGCTGTGCTTGCCGTACAGGCCCAGCATGAACGGCGGGTAGAGCACCCACAGGCAGATCAGCGTCTGCGCGATATAGATGGTCAGCGCGGTGCGCCCGGCTGCCTCGAACGGCCTGAGCAATTTCGTACCGGTCACGCTGGCAAGCAGCAGATAGACCAGACTGATGTGCCCAAGCGTCATCGCCAGGCGGGCGATCTCGTAGAGCGGGCCGACGATCGACGGTCCTTCGATGTCGTTGATCGCGTTGTACCCGCCGATCCCGCGAATGGTCAGCCCGACAGCATAACCGATGACCAGCGTGATGGCGTAAAATCGCGTCGAACGCTGGCCCTGGATCACACCCCATTTGAACAGAGCGGCGCCGATCAGCATCGTGGATAGCGCTTCCCACACAAACAGGATTTCCAGCCCCCAGCTTTCGAAGGTGATGAACGCATTCCATTGTTCGGCCGCCCAGCTCCGGAAATCGCCGGTCGCGGCGAAGCGCGCCTTGTCCTCTTTTTCGACACGGGCTTTGGCTTCCGCCTTTTCCTTGTCGCGTTCGGCCTTGCTCTTCCTCATCGTCTCGAGCTGCTTGGTCTCGCTGGTGCTCAGCGTCTGCCCGGCGGCCTGTTTGGCTTCCAGCCGGGGCTGATCGAGGAGATGCTGCTGCGCCTGATAGGTCATGAATCCGCCGCCGACCGCTTGCATCAGCGCGAGGATGAGCCCGAGGCCGAGCAAGGTCTTCGGCCCAAGCCGACGGAACAGGAAAGCGAGCAGCGCGGCGATCCCATAAGTGTGGAGGATGTCGCCCGGCCACAGCAGGATGAAGACGTGCACCAGTCCGAACAGGAACAGCACGATATTGCGCCAGTAATAGCCTTTCAGCACCGCCCACGGCCCGAAAATCCAGCGCATCGCGCGCTTGAACCGGCCGGCCTTGGCAGCGGCGGCGAGACCGGTCGCGGCGCGATCGGTGAGGATCATCATGCCGACGCCGAACAGCATTTCCAGCATGCACCGCGCCGTGCCGTTGGCGAGCGTCTCGCGCAGGAACCACGCCGCCTTGTCGAAGCCGGTCCAGCCGTAGCGGCCCTCCTCGCCGCTGAACATCATCCAGAGCGATCCGCCCATATCGTTGATGTTCATGAACAGGATACCGAGGATCGCGATGCCGCGCAGGATATCCAGCCCGGCGACGCGCGGTGCGCCATCCGGCTCCACTGCGCTGGTCATCGTCGCTTCGCTCATGCTGTTTCCCCCCGGAATTTCAGGCGCATCACTATGTCCAGAACGTGCGGGTGCCGCAATCGCAAAGGCGGCACCCGGCAGGTCATTTGCGGAACGGCAGCCGCCGCTTCTCGACGATCGAGCGCCACGCCCATTCGACCGGCGCGATGCGATAATGGCGCACATAGACGTTCGCCAGCCACAACAGCCCGAGATTGATCGCAAACGCCGTTACCATCATCGCCGCCCAGCCCTGCGTCCCGTAAAGCCCGAAGGCGAAGGGCGGATACAGCACCCACAGGCAGATCAGCGTCTGCAACACGTAGATCGACAAAGCAGTGCGCCCGGCGGCGACGAACGGATGGATCAGCTTCGCCCCGACCACGCCGATCGCACCCATCGCGAGCAGGTTCGCCAGCCCGACATGGCCCAACGTCATCGCCTGACGGGCAATCTCCTGCGTCGCCCAGATCGTCTTGGGAGCGCCGTCGAAGCGCATGATTTCCGCTGCACCGATCACCCGCAGCGTCCCGCCGACCGCATAGGCGGCGATCGTCATCTTCCAATAGAAGCTGCGCGACCGAAGACCCTGCAAGATCCCCATCTTGAACAGCGCCGCGCCGATCAGCATCAGGCTCGCGGATTCCCACACCGCGAACAGTTCGCCGAATCCGAACAGGCGCTCGGCGCTCATATCGATCTGCTCCTTCACCCAGCGCGCCGTGGTGCTGGAGCGGTCCGCATCTTCTTTGGCGACCTCGGCTTTGGCCTCCGCGCGGTTCTTGTCACGCTGCTTCTTGTTCTCCGCGGCGTCGGCGAGCGTCTTCTTTTCTGTGGCCGTCAGCGCCTGACCGGCCTCGCTCTTCGCGGTCAGTGCAGCGACTTCGGCGCGTTGCTGGGTGCCGAGATAATAACCGCCATAGCCCCCGCCGACGAGCTGCAGCATGCCCATGATCAGCCCGATGCTGATCAGCCAGCGTGGCCGCAACCGGCGGAACCAGAATACCACCAGCACCGCCAGTCCGTAGGTGTGCAGGATGTCCCCGCCCCAGAGCAGGATGAACATGTGGACGAGGCCGAACAGCACCAGCACGATGTTGCGCCAGTAATAGCGCCGCATCGCGCCCCATTTGCCCGCTGCGTCAGCGGCGCGCTCGGTCAGGATCACCATTCCGGCCCCGAACAGCATTTCGAGCAGACACCGCGCAGTGCCGTTGGCGAACACCTCGCGCAGCCACCACGCGACCTGATCGACCGGTGCCCAGCCGAAATGCCGCACGTCGCCACCGGCGCGGAACGATGCGCCCATATCATTGATGTTCATGAACAGGATGCCGAGGATCGCGACGCCGCGCAGGATATCGAGCACCGCGATACGCGGCGCGCCGTCCGGCTCTTCCACCCGCGATGTGACCGCTGCGTCGCTCATTGCCTGTTCCCCCCGAAATGACGCCGCCTCCTAGCCATAACCGGAGTGTGTTGCAAACATAAAACAGCTCCCGGCTACGCGCCTATGCGGATTGTGTCGGGCAAAGCCGTCGTTATGATCGGATCATGGACTATGGCGACCCCGATCAGGAACCGACGCGGCTCGACCGTATCCGCGAAAAATCCACCTATGTGATCGGTGTCCTCGGCCTGTTCGCCTGGTTCGCCCTGCTCTATTTCATGTTCCGGGATGTCATGTGACGCCGAACGGGCTGTTGCGGTGCAACACGGCGAGGCCTAGGCGATCCCCCGATGCGCGCGGCACTTCTTCAATTCTGGTCTGACCGGCCCGCGCTCCGCCGGCGCGGTACCGCGATCGTGCTTACGCTTGCGATCGAACTGCTGGTGCTGCTCGCCTTGCTCACGCTCGGTGCCCCGGAGCTCGTCCGGCGCAAGGAAGAGCCCTCGCTGGCCACGTTTCAGGTCGGCCCCGACGCAAAAGCCGATCGCCAGACGTCACGCGACCGCAGCAAGCCGAAAGTCGCGCAGGTCAAGACGGGCGCCGCACCGCGCAGACCCGCGCCGGTCGCCCTGCCGCCAACCCCCGTTCCCGCAAAACTGCTGCAAATGAGCAGCGACGAATTCGCCGCCACCGACATTTCCAAAATGACCTCGCGCCGCGACGACGATGGCGCGGGCGACGATGCCGGAACGGGCAAGGACAGCGCGGCCCCATACGGCCCGGGCGAAGGACCGGGCGGCCGGACCTATTACAATGCGGAATGGGTGCGCGAACCGACCGACGCAGAACTCGATCCTTATGTGAACCGCATCGGCAGGACCGGCTGGGCGAAGATCGTGTGCAAGACGATCGAGGGCAACCGGGTGGAAAACTGCCAGTCGCTGGGTGAAACGCCGGGTTTTCGGCTTTGCGCGTGGCCTCCGGCTGGCGTCGTGGCAATTCCTCATCCGTCCGCCGCGGATCAACGGGCGCCGGCTGGTCGGCGCCTGGGTGCGGATCGATTACGATATTATCGAGGGCGTCCGGAAGCGCTGAGCCGGGCATCGTCGAGCGCGAGCTGGTTGATCCAGCTGTGGTTCTCGACGATCACCGACTGCACCGGCATTCCATCCTCGTCGCGTGACGGTTTGAAGCGGAAACGCTCCTGGATCAGCCGGCAGGTCAAACGGTCGAGTTCCTCACTACCGCTCGACCGCGTGACCGAGCATTGCGTCACCCGCCCGCTCACTGCCACCGTGTAGCGCACGCCGACGGTACCGCCGATGCCAGCGTCGCCCAGTCCGGGTGGCCAGTCCGAATCCTTCAGCCGGCCCTTCACCCAGCGCGGCGGAGTCTCGCGCCCCGCCGCTGCCGTCCCCGTCGCCATAGCGACCGCTGCCCGTGCCGTCGCCCTCGCCGCCGCTTCCCGTCCCCGGCCCGACGATCTCCGCCGCGCCGGCCGTCGCTTCGTTGCCGGTTCCGGGTTTCAGAGCGGCGACCACCGGCGGCGGCTGGAAGGGCGGAATTACGGGCGGCGGCGCGACGATCTGCGTCGCTTTCGAACGCAGGTTGGGCGGCGATGCAGCACCCTCAGCCTTCTCGCTGACGATCTGGTGCGGCTGGAGCTTTTCGACCGGCGGCGGCGGTGGTTCGGGGGCGACGAGGAAGGTCTTCAGGCTATCCCCGACCGCGCCCGGCATGCTCATCACCAGCCCGGTGATCAACGCATAGCCGAGCGCGCCCTGCACCGCGACCGCCGCCAGCGCACCCTTGATCCGGTCTTCTCTAGTCGATTGAGCGAAGGCCATGTCGCAGTCCGTTTCGCCGGGACGATCCCGGTTTTTCAATCAACGCACGATAACGGCAATCGGATGAATATCGGCTGGCTTTCCGGCCGACGGTTGCAATGTTGGAATTCGCATGACACGCAGTCATGCCTTTTGAGATCGTTGTATTTTTTGCCGGTTTCCGACGCCGATCGCAAAGATCGGCATAGTGTGACCTTCGTGTGACCTTTGGGCAATGTCGACGGGCCGATCGCCGCACGACAAAGGCGCCGGAACCGCAGTCCTGACGCCCTTTCCTGTTCCCGGCGAACCGAACCGCTTATTCCGCGGCTTCGCTGCCCTTGGCGGGACGCGTGTCGCGGCGCTCGGCGATACGCGCCGACTTGCCGGTGCGGCCGCGCAGGTAATAAAGCTTGGCACGACGCACGGCGCCCTTGCGGACGACTTCGATGCTGTCGATGTTCGGCGAATAGAGCGGGAAGACGCGCTCGACGCCTTCACCGAACGAAATCTTGCGCACGGTGAAGTTGCTGCCCATGCCCTTGTTCGACCGCGCGATGCACACGCCTTCATAGTTCTGGACGCGGGTGCGCTCGCCTTCGACCACCTTCACGCCGACCTTCAGCGTATCGCCGGGGCGGAATTCGGGAATCTTCTTCGTCTCGAGAAACCTGGCGATGTTCTCGGCTTCGATCGTCTGGATGAGATTCATCTCATTCGTCCTTCGTCTTCGCGTGCGCGCCAGAGGGCGACTGGACCCGAGCGCCGATATGGCGCTCCCAAAGATCCGGCCGCCTTAGCCGTGTGTCGGTCTCGGCCATCAACTTGCGCCATGCCGAAATCCTCGCATGATCCCCCGATCGCAACACTTCGGGGATCGTGCGCCCTTCCCATTCAAATGGTCGGGTATATTGCGGGTATTCGAGCAGGCCTCCTTCGAAGCTCTCGTCCACGCCGCTGGAAGCCGCGCCCATTACGCCGGGAAGCAGCCGAATGCAAGCGTCGAGCAGCACCAGCGCCCCCATCTCGCCGCCCGACAGGACATAGTCGCCGATCGACACCTGTTCGACCTGCCGGCCTTCGAAGATCCGCTCGTCGAACCCCTCGAAACGGCCGCACAGAATGGTGACGCCGGGGCCGCTCGCGATCTCGCGCACGCGCGCCTGGGTCAGCGGTCGTCCCCGCGGCGTCATGGCCAGGATCGGACGTCCCGTGGGCACGCTGTCGATCGCTGTCGCCAGAATGTCGGCGCGCAGCACCATTCCCGCGCCGCCGCCCGCCGGTGTGCCGTCGACCGTGCTGTGCCGGTCGGTCGCGAAATCGCGAATGTTGACGGCACCCAGCGACCATCTCCCCTCCCCCAGCGCCCGCCCGGCGAGCGAGGTGCCGAGCGGGGCCGGGGAACATGTCGGGATAGAGCGTCAGGATGGTGGCGGCGAAGGTCATCGCTCCCCTTCCCGCACCGCACCGGCGAAGGCAAGGCGGGCATGACGTTTCGGCAGCGTCATTAACGGCGTGCACACCATTTTTGGCTTAATCCCGCCGCATGGCGCGCCGGACCCCGCTGCTCGCCCGGCGCATCCTCGCGTGCGGGCTGACCGCACTCGCGGCATCGCCCGCTATGGCGCAATCGACCTTCGCCGAGCAGACCCATATGGCGTGGGACGGCGCACTGACCGGCATCTTTCTCGGGTTGCTGATCTTCTCCGTCGCCTACAATGCCGCCTTCTACTCGGTGCTGCGCGAACGCTTTCTGGTCTGGCAGAGCCTGCGCGCGGTGATCTTCTTCGCGCTGACGATCGGCCTGTCGCCGCTCTATATGGGCGAGGCGCTGGGCGCACACAGCCAGCTGCGCCAGATCTACATCTGCATCCTGTTCGACCTGTCGATCGCGGTGTCGGCCCCCTTCCTGCGTACCTATATCGAACCCGGCATGATCTCGCCGCGCGTCGAGCGCCTGCTCGCCTGGGTCGCGCCGTTGGTGATGCTCACCACGCCGGCGATGCTGCTCGGCAATTGCCCGCCGCTGTTCATGGCGTTCCGAAATGCGGTGCTGGTCGGCACGCTTCTGCTGGTCTGCGTCGCGCTGACCCAGGCGTGGCGGCGCGGCAGCCGCACCGCGCGCTTTCAGGTCGCGGCCTGGGGCAGTGTACTCATCGTCTATGCGATCAGCTTGTTCCACGACATCTTCGTCGGTACGCCCTTCACGCAATTCTTGTTTGCTTTGTTCGGCGCCCTCGGGCTGGAGGTGATGCTGACCGCAATCGGCATCGCCGACCGATTCCTGCACCTCAAGCGCGGCCATGACGAGGCCCGGGCCACGGCTACCGCAATGGAGTTGATCGCCCATGCCGATCCGCTGACCGGCCTCGGCAACCGTCGCGCGATCGAGAAGACCTTTGCCGAGCGCCTGCCGGTGGCCATCGCCATCGTCGATCTCGATCACTTCAAATCGGTCAACGACCGTTACGGACACGATGTCGGCGACCGCGTGATCTGCGCGGCTGGCGCCGCATTGGGATCGGGCCGGGCCGTCGCGGGGCGGATCGGCGGCGAGGAATTCGTCCTGCTGCTTTACGGTGGCTGTGACGAAATAGAGGACGAAGCCGAGCGGTTGCGCGCCCGGATCACGACCCATGTGGCCGAGATGGTGCCCGGGCTGACCGGGCCGGTCACCGCCAGCGTCGGCCTCGTGCTGGTCGGCGAAGCGAGTTTCGCGACCGCGATGAAGATCGCCGACATCAATCTCTATGCCGCCAAGGGCAGCGGACGAAACCGGCTGGTGGCGCCGCAGCCGCTGCCGGCGATGCGAGCGGCGTAACCGCCCTTCCCTATCCCGCGATGCCGGGGCAAAGCAGCGCATGGACTCGATCGACGACTGCATCATCATCGGCGCCGGCCCGGCCGGTCTGACCGCGGCGATCTACCTCGCGCGCTTTCACCTCTCGATCCGGCTGTTCGATTGCGGCAGCAGCCGCGCCGCGCTGATCCCGCGTACGCACAACCATGCCGGCTATCCCGGTGGCATTGCGGGCACCGAATTGCTCCGCCTGATGCTGACACAGGCCGAAGAGTTCGGCGCGGTGCGCGAGCAGGCGGAGGTGGTGCGGATCGAGCCCGAGGCGGACGGCTTTGCGGTCCATGTCGGCACCGGCGACCATGTCTTTTACGCGCGCACTGTCCTGCTCGCGACCGGCGTGGTCAATCACCGCCCCGACATGACCGATGCCGATCATGACGATGCGCTCGCGCGCGGGCTGCTGCGCTATTGCCCGATCTGCGACGGTTATGAGGTGACCGACAAGCGCGTTGGGGTGATCGGCACCGGCGATCACGGCATGAACGAAGCGCTGTTCATGCGCGGCTATACCCGGCACGTCACGCTGATCGCGCCCGGCGCGGCACACGACCTCGATGCCGCATGCCGCGCCAAACTTGATGAAGCGGGCATCGCGCATGTCGACGGGCCATGCACGCCGATCCGGACGGCCGACGAAACGATCTTCGTAACGACGCCGCCCGGAGAGCTTGCTTTCGACAGCATCTATCCCGCGCTCGGCTCGACGATCCGCTCGCAGCTCGCGATCGACGCTGGTGCGCGCGCGACCGCGGATGGCTGTCTCGAGGTCGATGCGCATCAGCGCACCAGCATATTCGGCCTGTTCGCAGCCGGTGACGTTGTAAAGGGCCTCGACCAGATCAGCAACGCGATGGGCCAGGCGGGTGTCGCCGCGACGGCGATCCGCAACCTGCTGAACGAGCAACGCCCGATCAGGCGGTGACGAAATCCGCCGCGATGACCAGCCGCTCGCCATCCCATTGGGGCACGGCGTCGGCGTTCATCGGGACCATGAACCGCTTGCCGGCCTTTCCGTCCTCTGACGGCCGCTCGATCTCGATCACATCGCCCGCGCCGAAATCGTCGATCGCAACCACTTTTCCGAGCGGCTCACCGCTGGTCGACACTGCGGGAAGGCCAAGCAGGTCCGCATGGTAATATTCGCCATCGGCGAGCGCCGGCAGCGCTGAGCGCGGCACGGTCAGCTCGGTGCCGCGCATCGCCTCGGCGGCGTTGCGATCGTTGACCTCGGCAATGCGCGCAATCGTGCCATTGCTCCCGTGACGCGTCGATTTGAGCGTCAGGGTGCCGGCATTGAAGCTCTTATAGGGCGTCAGGTTTTCCGCAAAGACCTTCAGCCGCACCTCCCCCGTCACGCCATGTGCGCCGATGATGACGGCAAGCGTGACGGGGCGGTCGTCCGACATCAGGCGTCGGCGGGCTTTTCTTCGGCTTCAGCCGGCGCTTCTTCAGCCGCCGGAGCTTCTTCAGCCACTGCTTCAACAGCCGGCGTTTCCTCGGCAGTCGCTTCTACAACGGCTTCGGCTTCCGGCGTCGGTTCTTCGGTCGCGGCTTCGACTTCGGCGGCCACTACGGCCTCAGCTTCCTCGTTGCTGTCGGCGACGGGCGCCTCGACTTCAGGCTCGGGAGCCGGTGCCGCTGCTGCTGCCTTTGCGGCCTCCTCGGCTTCGGCTGCCTTGGTTGCGCGCTCTTCGGCACGCTCGGTCGCTTTCTCGCCCGGCTTCGCCTTGTTCGGGTTGTTGCGCGCCGCACGCTCGCGCACGCCGGCCACGTCGAGGAAGCGGGCGACACGATCGGTCGGCTGCGCGCCGACGCCCAGCCAATGCTTGGCGCGATCAGCATCGAGCACGATGCGCTTCTCGTCGTCCTTGGCGAGCAGCGGATTGTAGGTGCCGATCTTCTCGATGAACTTGCCGTCGCGCGGCGCGCGGGCATCGGCCACGACGATCTTGTAATAGGGACGCTTCTTGGAACCGCCACGGGTGAGGCGAATACTGACTGCCATTTTGATACTTCCTTGCTTCGATTAGAGTTATTTCTTGTTGAGTAAATTTTCGAACCCTGGTGGGAGCTTGGCCTGACCGCCGCCCAGCCCGGGCAGCCCGCCACCGCCGAGCAGGCCGCCAAGCCCACCCGCGCCACCGCCGCCCATGCCACCCGCACCGCCGCCGCCGCCAAATCCGCCGGGACCGCCCTTGCCGAACATCGCCGCCATGCCCTTCAACCCGCCCATCTTGCGGATCTTCTTCATCGCGGTGGCCATCTCCTGATGCATCTTCAGGAGCTTGTTGACGTCCTGCACGGTCGTTCCGCTGCCCTTGGCGACGCGGATCTTGCGCTTGGCGTTGATGATCTCGGGCTTGGAGCGCTCTTTCGCGGTCATCGAGGTAATCATCGCGTCCATGCGCAGCAGGATGCGTTCGTCGACCGCGCCCGAGGCCATTGCCGCCTGAGCCTTCTTCATACCGGGAATCATGCCGGCCAGCGCGCCGAGACCGCCCATATTGCGCATCTGCGCGAGTTGATTGCGGAGGTCGTTGAGGTCGAACTGGCCCTTGGCGAGCCGCGCCGCCATCTTTTCGGCATCTTCCTGCTGGATCGCCTCCGCCGCGCGCTCGACCAGGCCGACCACGTCGCCCATGCCGAGAATACGGCCGGCGACCCGGCTCGGGTGAAATGCTTCCAGCGCATCGAGCTTTTCGCCGACGCCGGCGAACTTGATCGGCTTGCCGGTGACCGCGCGCATCGACAGTGCGGCACCGCCGCGCGCATCGCCGTCCATGCGGGTCAGCACCACGCCGGTCAGCGGTACCTGATCGGAGAAGTTCTGCGCGACGTTGACCGCGTCCTGACCGGTCAGCGCATCGACGACGAGCAGGATTTCAGCGGGCTTCGCGACATCGGCGACGGCGCGCATCTCGTCCATCAGCGCCTGATCGACGTGCAAACGGCCCGCCGTGTCGAGCATCAGGACGTCATAGCCCTGCAACTTTGCCGCCTGCATCGCGCGGCGCGCGATATCGACCGGCTGTTGCCCCGGCACGATCGGCAGAGTCGCGACCTCGGCCTGAGTACCGAGCGTTGCCAGCTGTTCCTGTGCGTTCGGGCGATTGACGTCCAAAGACGCCATCAGCACCTTCTTGCGCTCACGCCCGCCTTTGCCGCCGCTCAAACGGAGGGCGATCTTGGCGGTGGTAGTCGTCTTGCCCGAACCCTGCAGGCCGACCATCATGATCACCGCAGGTGGCGTGACGCCAAGCTCCAGCTCGGACGAGTCCGCGCCGAGCATCTCGACCAAGGCGTCGTTGACGATCTTGACGACCTGCTGACCCGGCGTGACCGAGCGCAGCACGTTCTGGCCGATCGCCTTTTCGGTCGCCTTATCGACGAAATCGCGCGCCACGGGCAGCGCGACGTCGGCCTCGAGCAAGGCGACCCGCACTTCGCGCATCGCCGCGCGCACGTCGGCCTCGGTCAGCGCACCGCGCCCCCGCAACCGATCGAACACACCGCCAAGACGGTCGCTCAGGCTTTCGAACATGAAGAACCTTCCGTGCCAAAACGCCGACTTGCCGGTAAACGCAAAGAACGCCGGCGGACGAAACCTCGTCGGCCGGCGTAGCCCCTTGGGACAGCCTTCACGGTTCCTGAAAGGAAGCGATTGAGCGTGCCGTTAGACCAATGGAAGCATTTGCGCAACCATCCGACTTAACGGCTTCTACACCCGGTTCATTGCAAAGTGGCATCCTGCAACAGGATCGTGGGGCGATGCCGGCATGACGCTGGAGACACATGAAGATACTTTCGATCAGCCGGTGACCGCGCGTCGCGAGCTGCTGAGCGGGGCGATCACGGTCGCCGCGATCCTGTTGTTCGTCGGCACCGGCTCGGCCGTGCTGTCGAGCACATTGCGCAATTATTTCTCCGGCGGCGGCGGCACCGACCAGACTCTGGTCATCGCCTTGCTGCTCAACGTCGCGCTTATTCTGTTCGGCTGGCGCCGCCACCGCGAGCTGAGCATCGAGGTGACGATTCGCGCCGCAGCGGAAGAACGCGCGCAGCAACTGGCAGCCAAGGACCCGCTGACCGGCTTCCTCAACCGCCGCAGCCTCGCCGAAGAAGGCGCGGCGATGTTCGTGCGTGCGCAGCGCCGACAGAAGGCGATGGCGCTGCTGATGCTCGATCTCGATCACTTCAAGACCGTCAACGACATGCACGGTCACGCGATCGGCGACGCGCTGCTGCGTCAGGTTGCGGTCGAAATTGCCGCTGCGATGCCGTCAATCTCGCTCACCGCGCGGTTCGGCGGCGACGAATTCGCCTGTGCCTTCCTGTTCGACCCCGCGCATCCCGATACGGTGGAGCGGATCGCGGAAAAACTGGTCAGCCGCCTCGCTCAGCCGTTCCATGCCGAAGGGCTGCAGCTGCACATCAGCGCATCGGTCGGCATCGCACGATCGGATTTCGACTGCGCAAGCATCGACGCGCTGATGCGATCCGCCGATATCGCGATGTACGCCGCCAAAAATTCGGGCCGCAACCGCTTCGCCTGGTTCGACCTGTCGATGGAACGCGAATTGCAGGCACGCAACGAGCTGGAGAGCGGGCTTCGTGCGGCAATCCCGCGGCTCGAGATCGTGCCCTATTTCGAGCAACAGATCGATCTGACCACCGGCCGCCTCAGCGGCTTCGAGGTCTTGGCGCGCTGGGAACATCCCACGCGCGGGCTGATCGTGCCCGACAAATTCATCCCGATCGCCGAGGAAACCGGGATGATCGCGGAGCTGTCGCTGTCGATCATGCGTCAGGCGTTCGTTGCCGCGAAGGACTGGGACCCGGCGCTGTCGCTGTCGGTCAACATTTCGCCGTGGCAGCTGAAAGATGCGTGGCTGGCACAGAAGATCATCAAGGTGCTGACAGAGACGGGATTCCCCGCCAGCCGCCTGGAAATCGAGATCACCGAAAGTTCGCTGTTCGACAATCTCGCGCTCGCCCAGTCGATCGTCGGCAGCCTGAAAAATCAGGGCATTCGGCTCGCGCTCGACGATTTCGGCACCGGATACTCCTCGCTGGCGCATCTTCGCGCGCTCCCGTTCGACCGGATCAAGATCGACAAGAGCTTCATCATGTCGATCGCCGACAATCCCGAAAGCGCCGCCATCGTCAACGCGATCACCCGGCTTGGCGACAGCCTCAACCTCCCGATCACCGCGGAAGGAATCGAGGATGTCGCGATCGAGGAAAGGCTGCGCGCGCTTGGTTGCTCCAAGGGCCAGGGCTATCTCTATGGCCGCCCGATGAGCGTCGCCAACACCCGACGGCTGCTGGCGGAAAAGCGTCTGTTGCAGACCGTACCGGCGAAGGAGGCCGACGCCGCCGTCGAAATCGCTACCAGCCAGCGTCTGGTCGGCTGAGATAGTCCTCCTCTTCAGGCGTCGATGCGCGACCGAGCGCCGCATTGCGGCTCGGGAATCGGCCGAAACGCTCGATAACCGCTGCGTGGTCTCGCGCGAATTTCAGGTTTTCGGCGTTGCCGAGGTCGGCAAAGACGCGAACACATTCCTGCTGCGCGGCGGCATCCTCCGCGTGCATCAGCGGCATATAGACGAACTGACGCTCTTCCCCAGACATCCCCTCATCCCACCCCTGCCGCATCGCCAGCGCAGTGAGCGACCGGGCGAGCCGGTCGGCGGCGAAGGCCTCCGCCGTGTCGCGGTGGATGTTGCGCGAGAACTGATCGAGCAGGATGATCGCCGCGAGCAATGTGTCGGCCGCGTCGCTCCAGCGGCCGGCGTGGCTCGCCAGGACGCTGTCACGCAACTTGCCGAAGCGCGCAGCAATCTCGCGGTCCAGCGCAGCATCCCTAGCGAACCAGCGCGCCTTGCCGACCTCCTCGAACCAGAAGCGCAGCACGGCTCGGGCGTTTTCGTGGACTTCGCCGCCTTGCACGCCTAGATCAGCCGCCATGCCGTCTCCCCTTCCCGAGAGCACCAGTCCCTACATCATCAGTATGGGCTGCCGTCTCAACATTGCCGAGAGCGAAACGATCCGGACCTTGCTCGGCGGGCGCGATACCGTCGTGGTGAACAGTTGCGCGGTGACCAACACAGCCGTGCGACAGACGCGCAGCGCCATCCGCCGCGCGCGCCGCGACCGGCCGGGCGCACAGATCGTCGTCACGGGCTGCGCGGCGCAGATCGATCCGGCCAGCTTTGCCGCGATGCCCGAGGTCGATCGCGTGATCGGCAATGCCGAGAAGCTTACATTGCACGCTTGGGATGCCCCCGACGCCATAATCGTCGGCGACATCATGCAGGTCCGCAGCACCGCACCACATCTCGCCGCTGCTTTCGGCAGCCATGCGCGTGCGTTTGTCGAGGTGCAGAATGGCTGCGATCATCGCTGCACCTTCTGCGCGATCCCGTTCGGGCGCGGCAACAGCCGGTCCGTGCCGGCCGGTGGCGTGATCGATCGCATCCGGACACTGGTGGAAAACGGCCATCAGGAGATCGTGCTCACCGGGGTCGATCTGACCAGTTATGGCCCCGATCTGCCCGGCGCGCCCACGCTTGGCATGCTGGTCGAGCGCATCCTGACGCATGTGCCCGAGGTCGCGCGGCTGCGTCTGTCGTCGCTCGACTCGATCGAGATCGACGACCGCCTGTTCGACCTGATTACGGGCGAGCCGCGCGTGATGCCGCACGTTCATCTGTCGTTTCAGGCGGGCGACGACATGATCCTCAAGCGTATGAAACGCCGCCATACACGGGCGCAATCGGTGGCAATGGTCGCACGGCTCAAAGCGGCGCGCCCGGAGATCGCGATCGGCGCGGACCTGATCGCCGGCTTCCCGACCGAGGACGAGGCGATGTTCGCGCAAACTCTCGCGCTGATCGACGATTGCGACATCGTACACGCCCATATCTTTCCCTATTCGCCGCGCACCGGCACGCCTGCCGCGCGCATGCCGCAGGTGGCAAGCGATCGTCGCAAGCAACGTGCGGCCTTGCTGCGGCAGGCCGGTGAGCGGCGCAGATCAGCGTGGCTGCAAGGCTTGATCGGAACGATACAGGAGGTGCTGGTCGAGCGCCCCGGCGATCATGGCCACGCGCCGTGCTTTGCCGAGGTCCGCTGGGTCGCGCCGGTCGACGTCGGCACTATCCGGTCCGTTCGCATCACCACAACAAATGGCAAGACATTGACCGGAATTCCCGCATGAGTACTTCACCCAGCTGGCATGAGAAGCTGCTCGGTGGCTTCAAGCGCACTTCCGACAAACTGATCGGCAACCTTGCCGGGCTCGGCGCGGCGCGGCTCGACGACGCAACGCTGGACGACATCGAGGAGGCGCTGATCGCCTCCGATCTCGGCCCCGAAACCGCATCGCGCATCCGCGCCCGCCTTGCCGACGGGCAGTTCGAGCGCAACATGGAGGAGCTCGGCATCCGCCTGATCGTGGCGGAGGAGATCGAGAAGGTGCTAGACCGGGTGGCCAAACCGCTTGAGATCGAGGCGTTTCCGCGTCCGCAGGTGATCCTCGTGATCGGTGTCAACGGTTCGGGCAAAACGACGACCATCGCCAAGCTAGCGCACTGGCTTAAGGAGCAGGATTACGGCGTGATGCTGGCAGCGGGCGATACGTTCCGCGCCGCCGCGATCGGCCAGCTCGCCACCTGGGCCGAGCGCGCCGGCGTGCCGATCATCAGTGGCAAGGAAGGCGGCGATGCGGCAGGGATCGTCTATGAGGCGGTCAAGCAGGCGACTGCGACCGGCATCGACGTGCTGATCGTCGATACGGCGGGGCGCCTGCAGAACAAGCGCGAGCTGATGGACGAACTGAGCAAGATCCGCCGCGTACTGGGCCGGCTCAATCCCGCCGCGCCGCATGACGTGCTGCTCGTCCTCGATGCGACGACCGGGCAGAATGCGCTGAACCAGATCGAGGTGTTTCAGAAGGACGCCGGCGTGACCGGACTGGTGATGACCAAGCTGGACGGCACCGCGCGCGGCGGTGTGCTGGTCGCGGCGGCCGAAAAGTATGGGCTGCCGATCCACGCGATCGGCGTCGGCGAACAGATGGGCGATCTCCGCCCGTTCGACGCGAACGAGGTTGCGCGCATCATTGCCGGTGTGGAAAGGGCCAAGTGATGGCATCCTCCCCTACCCGCCCCCCGATCTCGACCGGTCTGCGCCTCGCGATCGATATCGGCCCGCTCGCCGTGTTCTTTCTCGTCAACATGTTCGCGCCGGGCATCGCGCTGAGCAAACTGCTCGCCGCGACCGCTTCGTTCATGGTGGCGAGCGCGGCGGCGATGATCCTGTCACGCTGGAAGACCGGGCATATCTCGCCGATGCTGTGGATTTCGGGCACTCTGGTGCTCGTGTTCGGCGGGCTGACGCTGTATTTTCACGATGGCACCTTCATCAAGATGAAGCCGACCTTCGTGTATTCAATGTTTGCTGCGATCCTGGCATATGGGCTCGCGACCAAACGCCCGCTGCTTCAGATGTTGCTGGATGCCGCCTATCCGGGCGTGAATACCGCAGGGTGGCGCCAACTGACGATCAACTGGGCATTCTTCTTCGTGTTCATGGCGATCCTGAACGAGTCGGTTTGGCGCTACACGGCACCGTATCCGACGAGCGACACGGCGTTCTGGGCCGGGTTCAAGCTCTGGGGCGCGATTCCGCTTACCCTAATCTTCGCCTTCGCCAACGTACCGATGCTGATGAAGCACGGGCTGAAGGTCGGCGAAGACGAAGCCCCGCCGATCCCGCCGGAAGGATAATCTAAATTCCTCCGCCGGAACGGGGAGGTGGCGCGCATAGCGCGACGGAGATGGCGGGCCGGCAACACTATCTGTGCTGTAGGCGCGCCCTCTCCACCCGCTTCGCGGCTCCCCCTCCCCGTATCGGGGAGGAACATGTCAGGCGACCGCAGAGTCGTACCGCCGACCTGCCTCGTCCCAGTTCACCACGTCCCACCATGCCTTCAGATAGCCCGGCCGATCGTTCATGTAGGTCAGGTAATAAGCGTGCTCCCACACGTCGTTACCCAGGATCGGCGTACCCTTGTCCTTGGCGTCGTCCATCAGGGGATTGTCCTGATTGGGGGTAGAGACGACCTTCAGCGCCCCGCTGTCGTCCGCAATCACCCACGCCCAGCCCGAGCCGAACTGGCCCGCGCCCTTGGTGTTGAAATCGTCCTGGAGCTTGGCGAGGCCGCCATAAGCCTCGATTGCCGCGGCCAGCTTGCCGGACGGCTTGGTCGATCCTGCCGGGGCCATGATCTTCCAGAAGAAATCGTGGTTCCAGAAACCGCCGCCATTGTTGCGCACAAGCGGCGGCAGGGTGGAGATCATGCCGAGAATTTCCTCGATCGTCTTGCCTTCCAGCTTCGGATCGGCCGCGACGCCCTCGTTGAGCTTCGCGGTGTAAGCCGCGTGATGCTTGTCGTGGTGGAAGGTCATCGTCTCCTTAGAGATCGTCGGTTCCAGCGCATCATAGGCGTAAGGCAGCGGGGGCAGTTCGAAGGCCATCGGTCGTCTCCGTGTCGATTGGGATCCTTGAGTACAACAGATGGCGGCGCACCCGGGTCCGTTCAATGTGGAATAAGTGCCCCCGTCGCGCGAAATTTCATTCCGTGTGACAAACGATTTCCGGGCTTTTAAGGAGGCGACGATATCGGCCCGGTCGGGCCAACAACGGGGGACGCACGACATGGATAAAATTCTCGGCAATCTGCATTATACGCTCGCGATCGGCTTCGCGCTGGCAATCGGGCTGATGTTCGCCCCCTATTTCGCGCCCGCGACCGTGGCGCTTGGCATATTTCAGTGGCTCCACGTCTTTTTCGCGATCACCTGGGTCGGCCTGCTTTATTACTTCAACTTCGTACAGATCCCGACGATGCCGACGATTCCTGCCGAGCTGAAGCCCGGCGTGTCGAAATATATCGCGCCCAAGGCATTGTTCTTCTTCCGCTGGGGTGCCGCGTTCACCGTGCTGACCGGCCTGATCCTCGCGCATCTCTATGGCGAGCTGGCCGACGCGCTGCTGCTGCGCGAATCCGCGTTGCTGATCGGAATCGGCATGTGGCTGGCGCTGATCATGGCGTTCAACGTGTGGTTCATCATCTGGCCGAACCAGAAGAAGGCGCTCGGTCTGGTCCCGGCGGACGATGCGGCCAAGGCCAAAGCGGCGCGTATCGCGATGCTGACCTCGCGGATCAATACCGCGCTTTCGATCCCGATGCTGCTGGCGATGACCGTTTACCGCTGATGCGCGCGGCCCCGCGACGGCGTCAGTCGTCGCGGGCCTGACCCGCCGAGATCAGCCCGTGACGCTTGAGCGCATGGCGGAGCTGATCATAACTGAGCCCGAGGCCTTCTGCGGTGGCGCGCTGGTTGAAGCGATACTCGGCCAGCGCCTTTTCCAGCACATCGCGTTCGAACCGCGCGATGCGCGATTTGAAATCCGTGCCGCCCTCCGCATCGTTTGCCGCCAGCGCGGTTTCACCGTTGGCCGCGATCGGCGATGCCCCATGACCCGCCGGCAGCGTGATATTGACCGGCTGATAGGGCGAATGAAACGGATCGAATTCGATCGCCTCGATCGGTCCGCCGAACTCCCAGCGATAGACCGCTCTCTCGACCACATTGCGCAGTTCGCGGACATTGCCGGGCCATTGATAATCGACCAGCGCATCGATCGCCGTCGGGCCGAAGCCCTCCCACCCGTCGCGATGCAGTTCCGCCGCCATCCGGCGCCCGAAATGGTCGGCCAGCACCATCACGTCACCCGGCCGCGCGCGCAGCGGCGGCAAGGTCACCACCTCGAAGCTCAGCCGGTCGAGCAGATCGGCGCGAAACTGGTGACGCTCGACCTTCGCCGGCAGATGCTCGTTGGTTGCCGCCACGATCCGCACATCGACGCGCATCGGGCGTGATGAGCCGATCCGGGTGATCTCGCCATATTCCACCGCACGGAGCAATCGCTCCTGCGCGCCCATCGAGAGCGTACCGAGCTCATCGAGGAATAGCGTACCGCCATCGGCCTCTTCGAAGCGGCCGACCCGCGCCTTGGTCGCACCGGTAAAGGCGCCCGCTTCATGGCCGAACAATTCGGCCTCGATCAGCGTCTCGGGCAATGCCGCACAATTCATGATCACCAGCGGCTGATCCCAGCGCGGGCTGAGGCGGTGAAGGCGTTCGGCGACCAGCTCCTTGCCGGTGCCGCGCTCGCCGATCACCAGCACCGGCCGGTCCAGCGCGGCGGCGCGGCTGGCGCGTTCGAGCACGTCAAGGAAGACGTTCGACTGGCCGATGACCTGCGTTGTGCGATCCATGCCCAACGCTTGGCGTAAATTCCCAAGCCTTGGCAAGACCGAAAATACCAACCTGAACGGATCGACAGGAAAATGGCGGATTCACGCGGTTTTCGAAATTGGCACGGTCTCTGCAGAGCTATGTTCAACCGCCCCACGGCGGACCACAGCTTCGGCCGCGAGGCCAAGAGATCAAGGAACAAGACAATGAACAACGGTTACAACTCGAGCGACCTCCGCAACAAGATCGTCGCGATCGTTTGCACGATCGTCTTCAGCTCGGCCTGTGTGATGAGCGCGGTCGGCCCCGCCCAGGCGGTGTCGGCACCCACTCACCAAATCGCCGCCCGCGCCTAGAAAGGGCGGCGCCAGCCGGGGTGGTCAACGCCCCTTGCACCACCCCGGCACCCTCTTCGTCCATACCCACGGCCCAGTATTTCGGCCCCCGGTTAAAACCAGCGTTTCCTGAAGGAGTTTTCTCGATGGGCATTTTCTCCCGCACCCGCGACATCATCGCCGCCAACTTCACCGACCTGCTCGACAAGGCGGAAGACCCGTCGAAGATGATCCGCATGATCATCCTCGAGATGGAGGAAACGCTGGTCGAAGTGCGCGCCTCTGCGGCCCGCACGATCGCCGATCAGAAGGAAATGCGCCGGCACATCAGCAAGCTCAACACGCTGCAGGAAAGCTGGACCGAGAAGGCCGAACTGGCGCTGTCGAAGGACCGCGAGGATCTGGCCAAAGCCGCACTGATCGAACGCCAGAAGGCAGCCGACATGGCCGATCAGCTTGGTGCGGAGATTTCGGTACTCGACGATGCGCTGCGTGCATCCGAAGAGGACATCAACAAGCTGCAGGGCAAGCTGCGCGAAGCGCGCACCCGGCAGAATACGATCGTGACGCGGATCGAATCGGCCAACAACCGCTTCAAGCTGCGCGACATGTATGCCGGACAGAAGACGCAGGACGCATTTTCGCGCTTCGACATTCTCGATCGCCGGGTGGATTTCGCCGAAGGCCGCGCCGACGCGCTGAGCCTGGGCGCGCCGCCCAAGACGCTCGAAGAGGAAATTTCCGAGCTGAAGTCCGCCGAGAAGGTCGATGCCGATCTCGCCGCGATGAAGGCCCGCATGAGCAAGGACAGCTGAGATGGAAGACCTGATCCCCGCCATCGCGATCATCACACCGCTGATCGGACTGCCTTGGCTCATCCTGCACTATGTCACGAAATGGAAGCAGGCCCCCAAGATCACCAGCGAGGACGAAAAGCTGCTCGACGAGATGCACATGCTCGCCCGCCGCCTCGAAGACCGCATGAACACCGTCGAACGCATCATCGCCGCCGACAATCCCGATTTCAAACCCGGCCTGCCGCAGATGTCGGCGACCGACTATCAGATCACGAGGAGGAACTAAGATGTCCGCCAGCCGCACCAAATTTTACCTCGACAAGCAGAACCGCAAATGGCTCGGCGTGTGCTCCGGCATCGCCGACTATACCGGGGTCGATGTCACCTGGGTCCGCGTCGGAGCGGTACTTCTGACCGTCGCCGGCGGGTTTCCCTGGACGCTGATCGCCTACGGCCTCGCCGCCTGGATGGCGGAAGCCAAACCCTACGGCCTCTACGAAAATCGCGAGGAAGAGAAGTTCTGGCAGGGCGTGCGCTCCAACCCGAAGCGTTCGACCGCCGAGATCCGCTCGACCTTCCGCGACATCGACCGCCGGCTCGCCGACGTGGAGATGCATTACACCAGCCGCAACAGCACGCTCGCCAACGAGATCGACAGCCTGCGCTGATCGCCATCGCGGCCGAATGGGAGAATAACGATGAACTGGGGTGGACCGGGCTTTGTGATCGCAATCATCGCGATCTCGACGATAGGCTGGGTGCTCAACAACTGGATCCGTGCTCGTCACGGCTACCCGGTCGAGAATGAATGGTCCGGCACCAGCCACAAGGAAGACGGTGATGCCAGCCGCAAGGTCGCCCTGCTCTCCAACGAAAACGAGCGCCTGACCGGCCAGATCAGCCGCCTGGAAGAACGCATCGCCGTGCTCGAACGCATCGCCACCGATCCTGCCGAGCGCACCGCCCGCGAGATCGAAGCGCTGCGCGGCACGAACTGAGGAAACCGACCATGAGCCCCCTTCTAATCCCCATACTCGGCATTTCTTGCGGCCTGCTGGCGATCTTCGGCGGCGTCTTCGTCAAGCCCTGGTTCGCCTACAAGCACCGCCAGATGGAGCTGGAGGCCAAGATGATTGCCGAAAAGGCGGCACAATATGCCTCGCAGACCGCCACGCTCGAACAACGGGTTCGTGTCCTGGAGCGGATCGTCACCGATAGCGGCACCGCCGTTGCGGAAGAGATCGAAAAGCTCCGCGACGACCGCGAACCGCTCAACTGACAATCTTTCGACAGAAAGGAATATGACGTGATTATCGTTTTCGCAGTGCTTGCGATCATCGGCGGTGTCGGGGTGTACCTGACCGAACGCGTCGATCGCCCGCTCCGCCGCCTCGACCGCGAAGCCCGCGGGGCGCGCTAAGCTACAAGAATAATAGGGAGATGCCCCATGAACCCGTTTGAAATGGTCGTCGCGATCATCGTCATCGTGACCATCGGCAAGGTGCTGCAGGCACGGTACGGTATCGGCAGCGACAAGCATGGCAACCAGTTCAGCCTGCGCAGCGACGATGCTCCGACCGAAGCCGAGAACCAGCGACTGCGCGAAGAGCTGAAGTCGATGAAGGATCGCCTCGCGGTGCTCGAACGCCTCGCCACCGACAATAACGACAGCGGCGCCCGCCTCGATCGCGAGATCGAGAAGCTCCGCGACCGCAGCTAACCCGAACGAAGGAGCAGGGATCATGACCGATCCGAACTTCTACCTGACCATGTCCGCCGCGGCACTTGCCGGGCTCGGCATGCTGACCATGGCCGGACTGAACGGCTGGCGCGGCTGGCTCGCCCTCAAGCAGCAGGAATTGCGGCTGAATGGCGAGGTCCACCAGGACGCGCCGGTCCCCAGCGCCGGCGCCCGCATCGAGATCGCCGACCTGAAAGAGCGCATCCGCAAGCTGGAAGCGATCGCCGCCGGGGTGGACCTTTAAGGCCCACCCCGTCTAGGGGCTGGCCATGCCCAGCCTCCCCGACAGCCGCCTGACCGAACTGCAGGAAGAATATAGCTTCCTCGACGCCGACGACCGGTACCGTCTGCTGATCGATCTCGGTCGGGAACTCGAACCAATGCCGGCTGCGCTGAAGACCGATGCCACGTTGGTACGGGGCTGTTCGGCCTCGGTATGGGTGTATCCCACCGTCCGAGACGACGGCAGTCTTCACTTTCTTGCGGATTCCAACGCCGCGATCACCAAGGGCATCATCGCACTGGTGCTGCTCACCGTGCAGGACGCTGCACCGGCGGCAATTCTCACCACCGATATCCCGGGCGCGCTTGCCCCGTTCGACCTGAAGAATCAGCTGAGCTCGAACCGGACGCAGGGCATACCCAACATGATCGCACTGATCCGCGACACCGCCGCGAGATACGCGCCCAACTGACACTGTCAGGCGACAAATCGGTACGGTCGTGCAACAAGAATCGCTGCCGATGGTTGTCGGCGTTGTTGTAACAGTATCCGGAGAGAACGATGTCCCGCAGCCTTATCCTCGCCGCCGCGGTGGCGGCCGCCAGCCTCACCGCCCTCGCCACGCCCGCCGCCGCGCAGACCCGAGCGGATACCGCCCGTTTCGATCAGGCGCAGCGCCGGTTCGACAGCGAAATGCGCGCCTTTCGGGCCGAATTCGACCGTTATCAGGCTGCCATTGCGCGCGGCAACGGGCCGTATCGCCCGGCACCCAGCAACGGCGGCTATTACGACAATCGCGATCAGGGATATTATGATCCATCGGGGGATTACCGCGACGATCCACGGTATCGCGAGCGGGTACTGAGCAATGACGAAAGCGTCTATCGCGGCACCGACGGCAAATATTATTGCAAGCGCAGCGACGGCACGACCGGGCTGATCATCGGTGGCGTCGGTGGAGCGGTGCTCGGCAACGTGATCGACGGCGGGCGGTCACGCACTGTCGGCACACTGATCGGCGGCGCGCTCGGTGCGCTTGCCGGCAAGTCGGTCGACCAGAAGAACAGCGAAGTTCGCTGCCGCTGAGCCGACTGCCTCGGACAAAACGAGGCGCGCGTCCGGCCTGCCGGGCGCGCGCTCATTTGTTTGCCGTTGCGTTGACGAGAGCAACATGACGACGGCCCGATGGCCACCAATCAGCGCAGCGACATCACCCCGGTTCGCCGGGCAGTTTCAACGCGCAGCCGTCTTCGGCATGCGCGGATAGGGCACGAATTTTTCGAGCGCGATGAATCCGCCCTGCATGTGCGACCCGCGATCGATCAGCTTGACCGTATCGATGCTGCAAAGCTGATCCGAGTGGGTGTCCGTCACCATGATATCGTCGTCGTCGAGGAACTCTGCGCCGCCTCTCGGCCGGTTGACGAACAGGGTGCCGCCGCGCCCTTCATAGACCACGCCGACGCCACGGATGATCGTGCTCGTGCGGATATCGCGCTGGCTGATGCAATCCACCGGCTTCCCGGCAACGCGACCGTCGATCATCTTGGCGAGGCGCGCTTCACCGGTCAGGCGCGGCGCGGAATGGGCGGCGCCGGCGGAAAGCAAGACGCCGGCGACAAGAGCAAGGCGGGTAATACGCATGACGAAACCTCCTGATGATGCCGATTAACACACGACCAGCCTGAACGGATGCTGAGCGACGCCGATATTTGCTAATCCGGTTTCGTCAGCAAGGCTGCGGCGACCGCATCGACCGGTGTTCCCGCCTTCACGATCCGCCATTCCGACGGCTGACCCGCGTCGATCAGGGTCACCGCCCCGCGCGGACAGATGCCGAGGCATTTGACCTCGACAATGCCGGCCGGGCTCTTGCGCCCTTTTTTCGCGCCGATTTCCTTCCGCAGCGCTTTGGCCAGCGATGTCCGGCCCTTGGGCCCGAAGCCGCCGCCCAGCTTCTTAGAGCATTTCTTGCAGATCAGAAGCGCGGTCGACCAGTCGGACCGGACGGTTTTCACCCTTGCGGCTTCCACTCACGCAATTCCTCAGCGGCACGCAACACGTCATACGCGGCCTGAATCGCCTGAAATCGTTTGGCTGCATCGGCGTCGCCGGGGCGCAGATCCGGGTGATTTTCCTTGGCAAGCTTGCGCCATGCCACACGCACCGCCTCGAAATCGCAATCCGGCTCCAGATCGAACAGGTCGAGCGCGCGCATCTCGTCACGCGACCGGCTGCCGTCACCCGGCCCGGCCCAGCTATTGTGCCGCGAGGCCGTATAGCCCTCGGCCGTGGCGGTCTCCTCCGCCTCGCGTGCGGCCGCCTCTTCGGCAGTCAGGCCTTCGAAATAATTCCAGCCGCGATTATATTCGCCGGCATGTTCCTGACAGAAATACCAGCGGTCGGGGCTGTTGGGCGATTTGGGCGCAGGGCAATTGCCCGGCTCCTCGCATCCGTGCCGGTCGCACAGCCGCACTGTGGGTCGCATCGGTGCCGGCGGTGCCGTAGCCACGCCAGCGGGGAAAGCCCCAGTCGACCGATCGGGAAGGAGAACGCGCCATTCGCGCCCGACATAAGGTGCCGGGGCGGAGAGCGCAACCACCGATCATTTCGACATCGTGAAACGCACCCTTTTTGAATTGCCGCCGCATCCCAGGCCGCCATCGGGTCGATAACTCGTCTGATACTTTGCATCGGCCAGCGTTTGCTTGCCCGCTTTGCTGAACACGAACGGCGGGTAGGGATACGATCGCACGCTCGTTCAGAACTTTGCCATCGGCCGCGATATCGAACTGAACCTGAGTCCACCCTTCGAAGCCCCATATCCGCGCCTCATTCGGGAAGGTGCCGCCGGCCTTGATCATCCGCGGCGGGGCGTCGAGCAGGGCACATTGGCTGGCGGTCAGACCGGACCGCTCGAACGCCGTGCGCGCGGCATCCACATTGCCACCCGCCTGTTCCAGCGACGCCAGCCGCACCAGCGCGCCGACCCGCATCGGATGATTGACCGGAAGCGCCGCATCCTTGCCGATCTCGTCCAGCAGGGCACGAGAGCGGCCCTCGTTGTACGAGCGTGCCGAATCCGCCAGCATCAGACGGATCGCCGATCGCGCGGGCGCATCCGCAAAATAGGCTGGCACGCTCATCGCCCGCTCGACCGTGGCGAAAAACACTTTTGGCTTCCAGATATCGGCCGATCCGGTAGCCCATACCAGACGGTCCACCGCCAGCCTGGCAGTCGGCGGCGCCTGATTGCTATCGAGGATCGCCAGCGCGCGCCGTGCAAACTCATGCGATTCCTCGCGCGAGGTTACCGCGTTGCGCACCAGCATGTGCAGGATGGGAACCAGTGCAAGCGCGGTCTTTCCGTCGCGCGCCTCCGCTTTGGCGAGTTGCGCCCGCAATCCCGGCAGGATCGCCGCGTCCGAACCGGTCGCCAGAGGCGGCAAGGCCACCTTCCTGGTCGTCAGCCACGCGCCGAGATCGCCGTCGAGATAATCTCCCACCGACGGACGATCGAATGCGGTCGAGCAACGCAGTTCCACCCGTGCTAAATAGCGGAAGAAGACGGGCATCTGCTTTACCTGAACCGGTTCGAACGACCAGTTTCGGACCGCCCGGGCAAATTCCAGCGCCACTGCCCCGCCTCCAGCCGCATAGACAGGTGTGGCCGATACGGTGCCATCGTCGTTGACGGTGAACTCAACCACCGCCATGTCTTCGGGCTTCAACCCGGCTTCTCCACCGCAATCGGGTACTTTCATCCGCGATGCCGGATCGAAGTTGCCCTTGGTCAGGCGACCCGCGCCGGTCATCGCCATATAGCGTCGCGCGTCTTCCTGCTTGCCTTCGAGGAGCGCCGCGATCGCATAGTTCGACCGGACTGGGACATCGTAAAGGTCGGTCTTTTCGGTCAGTCCGCCCAGCAGTTTCACCGCGGCACCGGCCTCCTGGCGCGCTGCGGCATAATTGCCCTGATTGAGCAGCAACTGGCTCTTAACCCGCTTGAGCGTTGCCTGTGCCTTCGGCTCGAGCTTCAAGGTCGCGACGATCGCCTCGGTACGTGCAACGTATCGCGATGCTGCGTCGGGATCGACAAAGGTCTCCGTCTCGGCCAGCCCACGCAACGAAGCGATGCGAAGCGCCGGCGTCGGCGCGATTGACTCTGCTTCGCGATAGGCTGCGGCCGCGCTCTGCATAGTCCAGCGCACCTTCGGCGATCCGCGCCATGAGCGACCATGCATTGTATCGGTCGATAGTCAGGCTGGCATCGGCCACAGGCAAATCGGCGAGACCGGCGCGCGCGGCGGCAACGGCATCATCGTTGCGGTTCAGGGCGGCGAGCGCGACGGCTTTGCGAACATGAACGATGGCAAGATTGCGCTTGTTGCCGGGAATGCGCTTTTCGAGCGCCTTCCCAGGCAGGCAAAGCTGCGGCAAAATTACCGTCGTCCTGCAACTTGGCGGCGGCCTGAAAGTCCGCTTGCACCGTGGTGGGGCCAGGTACGGCCTGCGCCGTCGACGGCGCTGGTATGGGTGCCACTGCTTGTGCTGCGATAAGCAAAGTTGCCAGCATAATCCCTCACCTTTTTCCGCATTATGCAGGGAATATTCTACAATCGCGAGACCAGCACCAGCAGAGACTTAATCACGGGGGTTTCCAATCCGCCGGCCGCCGATCAGGGCGATAAGGACCAGCAAGGCAGCCGGTGCTCCGAGCACCACCGCACCATAGGAAAGCGCCGCTGCCGCGCCAGCGATGGCGCCGGTCACCAGCGCCACCCAAAGCCCGAACCAGCGCATCGCTTCGCTCAGTGATCCTCTGCCCGACGCGGCCGCCGCCAGTCCTTTCTCCGACCCGCGCCAGGGCGCCGGTCATATACGTCACGCCAAACCGTACCTCGCCATCGGCCATGAACACGGCGTTGGCGCTTCCCATCGCCAGCACCATCAACGGCGCGGCGGCGCGACTGAAAACCGGCTGAATGTAGCCCTGCCGCCGCAGCGAGTAGCGCGGCCTGCACCACCAGCAACAAGGTGGCGCGCGCCCCGCCCGCCCGATCGCCGATCAGATTGCCGATCGCGACGCCGGCTACGAACAGGGCGATAAGGCCCGCCGCAAACCCGGCCTCGCTCCAGATGTGTGTTGCCACGGCGACGGCAAGCCGGGTCGAATTGCCGCTCATGAACGAGACGAAGAATTTTCCGATCGTGGTGAATGCCACGGCATCGACGAACCCGGCGATCGCCGCGAGGCCCAGTGCGACCGACAGTCCGGATCTGTCGAGGTGTTTCATGCCGCATCGATAGCAGCGCATCATTCATCGCGCCATGCACCGGGACAGGAGTGGAGCGAAAATGCCAGAGGGTCTGTAAGGCCGGGTTCTGTCCTCGCCGCAAAGCGATGTGCGACCATTCCTCTAGGCCTGCAGTTGCCTGCAGGCTCAAGCAACCAACCCGGGCGACGAGCGGAAACGCGCTCATGTGCCGCCCCTATTCGGTTTTGCTCCCGGTGGGGTTTGCCGTGCCGCCCCTGTCACCAGGCGCGCGGTGCGCTCTTACCGCACCCTTTCACTCTGACTGGGCCGAAGCCTTAGCCGTCTGCTCTCTGTGGCACTTTCCCTGGGGTCGCCCCCGCCGGGCGTTACCCGGCACCGTTGTTTCGTGGAGCCCGGACTTTCCTCGGCGTAACGAATTACGACGCGGCCGCCCGACCCTCTGGCGTTTCGCCGGATAGAGCGCGATCGCGTGCTTGGGAAGGGGCGGCGTGGAACACCTGTCGCACGGCGGGCCACCAGCTGAGCCAACGCCTCTGCGGCGATCAGCGGGAGCACCAGACTGAGCCAGCCGCGCGTGGCGTAGCGAAGCTCGGGCGAAGCGAGGAAGGCGAACAGCCGATCCTCGCCCAGTTGCAGCAGGTGAAGGCAGCAGGAAGGACGACGCCAATGCGGCAGTGCGGACGACGAACTGGCGGTGCAGGTCGAACGCCCGTCGCCGCGCCGCCTGCCAGCCGATGGTGGCAAGGCGATCCAGATTGCGCCGAACAGGACCAGCGGCAACTGCGTCCCTTCGGTCTCCATTGTGGCGCCGAGATAGATTGCCATCACCCCGGCAACGATCGAGCTGGCAAGGAAGAGACGGCCGAGCATCCTGTGGAGTTGCGGCGCGCGGACGCGGATCGCAGGCATGAACTGCACCGGCGCAATCAGCAGCACCGGCACCACACTCACGACATGGCCGAGATACCAGAGGAAACGCCCGCTCCCGTCGCTCTCGCGCGACGCGATTCCGATAATGTCGGAGATCAGAAACCATAGCGCCGCGACGGTTGCGGCAGCCCAAAACGCGACGCCCAGCCAGCGAACGCCGAGCGCCCCGCGCAGCCGTCATTCGTCGCCCTGTGGCTTGGGGAGCAGCAAGGCGAGCAGGATACAGCGGCATTCCCCGTCGATTTCGCCGTCGATCAGTTCGGGGCGGTAACGGCGCTGAAACGCGACGACCGCTGCCAGTTTGTCGGTCACGTCATAGCCGAAGCGTTCAAGCGCGATGAGAAACCCGGAATCGGGCCATAAGGGATCCATCAGATTTTTGGTCGGCCGCGGCAGGGCCAGCCGGTGCTTCGCCAGCCGATGCCACGGAAACAGCTCCCCGGGGTCCTGCTTGCGCATCGGCGCGATGTCCGAATGGCCGACGACATTGCCGCGCGTGATGCCGTGGCGTTCCTTGATCTCGTGGACCAACGGGATCACGCGTCGATCTGCTCCTCGGTAAAAGGACGATAGCCGAATTCGTGTCCCGGATTGACGATCTCGATCCCGATGCTCGCGCTGTTGACGTCCTCGATTCCGCGCCAGCGCGATTTGCCCGCATGCCATGCGCGCTTTTCCTCCGGCACCATGCGGATCACGCTGCCATCCTCATCGACCAGATAATGCGCCGAGACCTCGGCCGCCGGGTCGGTCAGCCGCGCGATTGCCGACGCAGCGTCCTGCATGCCGGTATAATGCAGCACGATCATCGTCACCGGCAGTGTGCGGTCGTTGAAATTGGGCGACGGCGTCTCGATCATCGTCATGGCGCATCCCCTGCTCTCGCGGTCCGGATCGTCACGATCGCGACGCCGAGCATCGCAATCGCTCCGCCGGTGATCATAAGCACGGTCAGCGGCGTTCCGAAATAGAAGGACGCGACCAACACCGAAATTACCGGCGCGGCCAGCGTCAGCGGAGTTATGACGCTGACCGGATGGCGCTGGAGCAGCCACGACATCGACCCCTGTCCGATCACCGTCGATCCGATTGCCGAAAAGGCGATCCAGCCGAAGGTGCTGAGCGGCAGGGTCGGGATCGACCGCATCGCCTGGGGTTCAAGTGCCCATGACAGCAAACCGAGCGTGACCGATCCCCAGAAGCCGATCCATGCATAGATGGTCAGCACCCTCACCCCAATAAGCTGGCGCTGGATAAGCGAACAGATCGCCCAGATCAGGCTTGCCCAGCGGTGAGCAGCAGGCCGGCACTTCGTGCGCAGCCTCGGGATCGAAAGGCGAGCAGCAACACGCCGCGACCGACAGGGCGATGCCGATCATGCGCGGCAGATGGATGCGCTCGCGAAAGACGATGATCGCCAGAATCAGCGAGAATGGGACGCCCAATTGCCCGGCGATCGCCAGCGCGCCGACATTGTGCGCCACCGCCAGCGAGATATTGACGAACACGTAAAACAGACCACCCGAGAGCAGGCCGAGTATGGTCAGTGCGCGCATCTTGCCCGGCACGATGCGGAGCGCGCTGCCGCATACGATCAGCACGATCATTTGCCGCAGGAAACCGGCGGTGAGCGGTGCGACAGAGGTCACCGCGACCTTCACCGCGATGATGTTGAGACCCCACAATATGTTCATGACGATAACGACCAGCAGGTCGCGTACGCCAAAAATATTGGCTTTGGGAGGAGCGGCCCCGGTCATCCCAGTCGCTTGCGACGGCCCTTGCGCAAAGTAAACCGTCGATCAGGCGTACGCGGAGATCCCGGAGGCAGGATGCCGGTCGGTTCGTACAGACCGCATAGGCCTGTGAAGGGCGGAACGCGTCGGTCTGGCCGATGACGGTCTCCCCTGCGCCGAGCACCAGCAGGCCGCCGGGCCGCATCACCTGAGCCAGACGGTCGAGCACCTGCGTTCGCAAGGCCGGCGAAAGATAGAGCAGGACGTTGCGGCACAACACGACGTCGAACCGGCCGATTGGCAACGGATCGGCGACGAGATTGAGGCGGCGGAAGGATATGCGGCGGACGAGCTCAGTGCGCGCGACCCAGTCGGCGCCGACCGTATCGAACCATTTCATCATCCGTCGCACGGGCAGCCCGCGCTGGATCTCGAATTGCGAGAAGCGCCCTGCCCGCGCCCGCGATATGGCGTTTTCGGATACGTCGGTGGCGACGATCTCGGGCGATTGCCCCCTTGTTGGCTTGTTCGCGTTCGGCGAACAGCATCGCCAGCGACAAAGGCTCCTGCCCCATCGAACACCCGGCGGACCAGACACGCAACCGCGCGTCGGGCTGTCTGAACGCATGGCATCGACGGCGTCGGCAACCATGTCGAGTACCGCCGCATCACGGAAGAACGAGCTTTCCTGATTGAGCAGGGCATCGACGACCTGATCGGCGACCATCGGGTCACGGTCCGCAACGACTTCGCCTGCCAGCTCGTCGAGCGAGTCCAGCCCGCGCTCGCGCAGCACCGGTTTCAGCGCCGTTTCGATCCGCCATTCGCGGTTCGCGGCAATGCACTGGCCTGTGCGCTGTTCGAGCAAGGTAGCGAACACCGCCATCGCGCCGGCGGTGCGCGTCGTAACGATACCGCCGGTCGGAAAAGCGCGGGGCGTGCCCCGGTACCAGCATCATGGCCGCCGCCGTGCGGCGATGAGCTTGCCGATCTCGTCGGGGGGCAGGATGGCGTTGGCTCCGCCGGCACTGGCCACCGCGCCGGGCATTCCCCACACGACCGAGCTGGCCTGATCCTGAACCACGACACAGCCGCCAGCGTCGGCGATGCGCTTCGCACCATCGCTGCCGTCGCGGCCCATGCCGCTGAGGACAATGGCGAGGGCACGCGGACCGTACACCTCCGCGATGCTGTCGAACATCGGATCGACCGAAGGCATGCAACCACTTTTCGCCGGTTCGCGCGACAGCCGGACCGCAGCCGCGCCCTCGCCGAGATTGACCAGCCGTATATGCCCGTCACCTGGTGCGATGATCACGCGACCCGGGCGGACGCGCAGACAATCGGACGCGACATCGCAGGGCCGCCCCGCCAGCACCGCCACCTGCGCCGCAAAATAGGGCATGAAGCTCTCGGGCAGATGCTGGGTAATCAGAATCGGCAACGGAAAACCCGCCGGAATCTCGCGCAAAAGTTGGCTGAGTGCGTGGATTCCGCCGGTCGAAGCACCGATCGCCACGATATCGAAGCCGCCGGCAACGACCTGGGCCGACGCGACGGGTTCAGCCGCCACGACCTCATCGACTTCGAGCAGGCGAGTCAGCTTATCGACGAGTATCTCCGCAAACCGCCCGGCGAATGCGCCAACGCCGGGTTTGACGAGCGTGTCGGCAGCCCCCAGTGCAAGCGCCTGGATCGTCGCTGCGGCACCTTCGTCCGCGGCCGATGACACCACGAGAATCTTGGCACCTGCTCCTGCGACGAGCAGGTCCGGCAGCGCAGTCAGCCCGTCGATCCCCGGCATTTCGATGTCGAGCAACACGGCATCGACCGGATTGGCCTTGAGGAACGCCATTGCGGCATCAGCATTGGGTACCGCACCGGCGACGGCGAAACGGCGGCTGCCTTCGATCATCCGCCGATCACCGCGCGGGCAACGGCCGAATCGTCGACGATCAGGATTTGGGGCAGGATGTGCGGCGCCCGTCCTGCCCGGCGTGCATCGGTGCCAAACGATCGGGCCTCGGCGGGCTGGCGGACATTGCGACGCCCTCAGGCCATGCCGACGATCTGGAGCTTGCTTTCAAGCGTTTCGCGATCGAACGGCTTCATCACATATTCGTCGGCACCGGCTTCGATCGCAGCCCGGATATGGGCCATGCCGTTTTCGGTGGTGCAGAACACTACTTTTGGACGCGTGGTGATGGGTGCTGTCACGTAGTGCGCGGAGAAAATCCATGCCGCTCATTACCGGCATGTTCCAGTCGAGGAGGATCACGTCCGGTGCCGATGCCATGCACGAATCGAGAGCCTCGCGTCCGTCACCGGCCTCGGAAACCTGAAAATTCAACGTTTCGAGGATGTGCCGGGCAACCTTGCGGATCACCTTCGAATCATCGACTACCAGGCACGTTTTCATCTGTAATTCCTGTTCCAAGCCGGCCCTGTGTGCCTTAAATCCGTAAGCGTCCCGTTAATCGCGAAAATCAGGCCGCGAGTGCAGTCACTCCGGGGATCAATGCGCGCAGATCGATCGCCAGAATCGGCTCCCCGTCGCGTTCGACGATGCCGCAGCCGGTCGTACGCCAGCCGCCGTCGAGCACGATGCCCGAGGACAGTGGCGAGAGTGCAAAGGGCGCGACGTCCTCGAGCGAATCAACCAGCACGGCATAATGATGCCCGTCGACCAAGGTGATGACCGCGCGGGTTGCCGGAGCACCCCCCTGCGGCAAGCCGAGTGCGGCATGTGTATCGATCACGGTGACCACGCGGCTGCGCAACGCCGCGAGCCCGAGCACCTGCGGCGTCGAGCGCGGCACCGGTACGACATCCCCGATATCGACAACGGATTCGACCTGCGCGGATTCGATGGCCACCGCACGCCCCGCAATGTGCGCGATGAGAAACAATTGCGTCATCGGCGGCCTCCGGCATGGACCGCAAGTGCCGCGAGCAGCCCGGTGCGATCGTAGCGATAGATGCTGGCGTCGGTCGTCCGCCGTGCGCGGGGCGATCCTGCCGCAGCCGTACTACCGGCGTCAGCCCCGCAGCAACCGGCCCGGCCTCGTCCATCGTTAGCACGACAGCGGCGGCCTCGCCCGGCCTGAGGCTGGTTGCGACGCGATATCCCGCGCCTTCCAGTGCAGGCTTGAGGAAAGTCGTCATCCACGCCGTCTCTGCCCCCTCGATCAGGCAGACCGGCGGCGTTTCATCGGCATTGTCCTCGCCGTGCGTCGCGAACAGCCAATGCACGTCGAGCAATTCGATCTGTTCGCCGTCGATCGCGACCACCCCGGCGACCGGACCCAATTCGTGCGCCGGAGCGACGGTATCGGGCAGGTCGACGATGTCGAGAGCCTCGGCGATGGCATAGCCGATCTCGGACACGCCATCGCGCAGCCGCAGGACCGACACTTCATGCCGAGCGCCGATTTCCGCCATCGCAGCCAGCGGGACGATCCGCCCGTCGATCGACAGACGCAGCCGTCCGCCGGCGAACCGGATCGCATCGGCAGACACCGGTTCGACCCGGTCGATCACCGACAACGGTACGAGTCTGCGAACACCATCCAGATCGTCGAAGAGCAAGGCCGATGCCCGTTCGGTCACGGTCTCTTCCGGCGGTTCGTCGTCGATCGACACTTCGCGATGGAATTCCAGCCCGGCCACTGCGGCAATCCCGGCGCAATCGAGCAGCAACATGGGCAGCCCGCTATCGGGCAAGGTCTGACCGGCATTAAATCCCCGCCGCCATGATCGCGGGAGCGGCAGGCTTGATGACCAGTTCCTCATGGTCGAGCACCGAATCCACCGCCAGTGCGTAACTGCCGCCGACGACGCTGACGATCACCAGCATGGGCGGCGTTTCGTTGCCTTGCTTCAGACCCAGCGTAGCCGACAGATCGACCAACGGCATGCGGCGTTCGCGCACCGTGGCAGCGGGGGTATCGCCGAGCCTGTCGACGCGGATGGCGTCCCCGCGGACGGTGACGATTTCCCTCGATCGCCTGACGCGAGATGGCGAAACGCTGATCCCCGACCCCGACGCCAATAGTCGAGATGATCGACAGGGTCAGCGGCACATGGATCGCGATACGCAGCCCCTTGCCGGGGGAATTGTCGAGATCGATGCGCCCGCCAATCTGTTCGATATTGGCGCGCACCACGTCCATGCCGACACCGCGGCCGGAAATCGCCGTCACTTCGTCTTTGGTTGACAGCCCTGGCTCGAACACCAGGTCCAGCCTGGCCTTGTCACTCAGCGCGCGCAGCTCGCGTTCGGAGCGTCCGGTCTCGGCAACCTTGGCGATCAACCGCTCGGTGTCGATGCCCTGACCGTCGTCGCAAATCTCGATGATGATCTGGTTGCCCGATTGCCGCGCGGACACGGTCAGGCGACCATTTTCGCGCTTGCCTGCGGCGCGGCGCAGGGCCGGATGTTCGATGCCGTGGTCGATCGAATTGCGGATGATGTGGACGAGCGGATCGCGCATCATCTCGATCATCTCGCGGTCGAGTTCGACGTCGGCGCCTTCGATGTGGAGCGTCACCGATTTGCTCAGTTCCGCTGCGGTATCGCGCACCATGCGCGGCAAGGCCGAGAACAGGGCGTCGATTCTTCTGCATCCGCGTCCGCGTCACGGTGTCCCGCATTTCCGCGGACGGTGAGCGACAGGCGCTCGAGTGCCGCCTCGACTTTGGGATCGGCCCCGTCGTCGCGCAGTCGCCGCGCCAGCTCGTTGCGCGCCAGCACCATATCCGACATGCCCGACATCATCCGGTCGAGCAGATCGACGTTGAGGCGCACACTGCGCGTCGGGTTACGCGGTGCTAAGGCCGTCGTCTGAGCAGGCGCGACCGTCTCCGCCCCTTCGTCGAGCGCCGCGATCAGCAAATCCTCGCCCGAATCGTCGAGCGCAGCCCCGGCGTCGATCGCCTCGACGATCTCGCCGATGCGATCGACGATTGCGAGTACGGCATTGACCAATTTGGTTCGGGATGGCGCGTTTCGGAACGGACCGCCGCCAGCACGTCCTCGGCCGCGTGGCTTAGCCGGGCGAGGCGGGGCAGATCGAGGAAACCGCAGCTGCCCTTGACCGTGTGGACGAAGCGAAAGATCGCATCGAGCCGGTTGCGGTCGGACGGATCACTTTCCCACGCGACGATCTCGCCGGAAAGCGCTTCCAGCGTCTCACGCGTCTCGGCGATGAATTCCTGAAGCAGATCGTCCATAGTTCCCCGCAGCTGTTGCGGTGAACCATGGTGTAAAAGCAGTTAAGGAGGCGTTATCCCCTGCCGGATGCGGACCATTTCGATGCGGAGCAGTTTCACGATCCTCGGCGCACTGGGCCTGCTCGCCGCAGTCATGATCGCCGCCTTCATGCTCGGGCGATCCAGCCGCGACGGCGACGTCGAAAAGCGCAAGATCAACATCATGCGCGCGATCGTCGCGCAGGCCGGGACCGGACAGACGCTGGTGATCGGCGACAGCATCGTCGAAATGCAGGAATTGCCCCCGATGTGCGGACGGGTGGCGATCAATGGTGGAATCAGCGGTGGCCTCGACCTCGTCGACTTTGCGAGCCGGGGCAATCGACACCACCCGCCCCGCGCGGGTCATCTTTGCCGCCGGGACCAACGATCTGCTGATCGACCCCGGCTTCGATCCGGATCGATGGGAAGACCGCGCCAACGCGCTCGTTTCGCGATGGTCCGGCAAGCCGGTCATCGTCGGGGTCACGGTCACCGATGGCCGAAAACGCGCACTTGCGGAGCGAATGACGCGACGCTCAGCCGCATCGCCAGCGCTCGCGGGGCGGGCGTGTTCGTGGAGGGGCTCAGTCGCAGCGAAACCTATGACGGCGTCCATCCCTCGATCGCTGGCGCACAGGCGTGGCGCGCGCGGATCGACGCGGCGTGCCGCTGAACCGCTTCAGAGCGCCTTGAAGGCCGCCCCGAACAGCAGCACCGGCTCTTCCGGATCGGACACCCTGCACCGTACCGCCGCCCTCGGCGACCAGCGAATGCACAAGATACGCCGCCGCCGCGCGCGGGGTGATGATCGCGTCGCCGGTCGATCCGGTCAGCGCGGCGCGCATTTCCTGATCGAGCACAATGCGCGGCCCGTCCGCGCGCACCACGATCTCGACATTCCCGTCGACGCTTTCCGCGCCGACATCGAGCTGCCCGCCGCGGATCAGCGCATCGCCCGCGATCAATGCGAGGTTGAGCAGCACCTTGATCGCCGGCTTGGGCAGGTTCGAATCCTCGATCAGCCAGCCGAGCTTGACGCGATGATTGTCGCCGAACAGCCCCTCGATCGCCGCGCGCGCTCGCGCGAATCCACCGTCTCCAAACCCGCCCGCCGCACCGAAGGCGAGCCGGAAGAATTTGAGCTTATTGGCCGATGCCCGCGCGCTTTCGTTGAGCAATTCGAGGCAGCGCTGGCGCATCTCCGGGTCGTGCTCGTCCGCAAGCAGTTCGAGCCCGTTGTTGAGCGCGCCGACGGGCGAGAGCAGGTCGTGGCACAGCCGCGAACAGAGAAGGCTGGCGAAATCGACCGGGCTGATGGTCATGTTTGGGGTCTGCTTTCGGGGTGTAATGACGTGACGGCTCTTCTGGCGATGTGGGGGCTAGTAAGCAAGCGGGACGCCGCAATCGCTGCCGTCATCCTGACGAAGGTCAGGAAACGAGTTCAGGATGACGCCGGAACAACATTCAGCGCGACGGCCTCAAACGAGCCCACTTCTAGCGTCCGCCACGCCCTCACCTCGCCTTCCCCGACGATAAGCCAGACCGCTCCATCGCCCATAGCCATCGCCGCATCGGTCGCAGACGGCTCCACGCGACCCGACGGATGCGAATGATAATGCCCGATCACCAGCGGACCGCCGGCCCGCGCAGCGCGGTGCGCCGCAAGCAGGGCGGCCGGATCGATCTCGAATGCGCGCCCTGGATCGGATGCCACGTTGCGGTACGTCTCTGCCGCCTCGATCTGCCGGCCGATCCCGAACAGCAGGCCGCAAATCTCCGCATCGCGCGATGCCGCCGCTTCCGTTAGCAGTCTCGCCAGCAGAGTGCTTGAAATCTCCAACACCATTCCCACATCCTTAAGACATGAGCCGGGGGGTTACCATCATCGAAGCGCGCATCTCGGACGAGGCCAACGGATGGCGTCTCGACCGTGCGCTCGCAGACGCAGTGCCGACCCTGTCGCGCGAACGGCTGAAGGTGCTGATCAACAGCGGCGCGGTCAGCGATAGCAGCGGCGATTTGTCGCGCGACCCGTCGCGCAAGGCGGCGGCAGGCACGGTGTTCAACGTTACTGTCCCCGATGCCACGCCGGCGCATAACGAGGCCCAGGATATCGCGCTCACCGTGGTGTACGAAGATGAGCATCTTATCGTAATCGACAAGCAGGCCGGGCTGGTGGTCCACCCCGCAGCGGGCAATCTCGATGGCACCCTGGTTAACGCGCTGCTGCATCATTGTGGCGGCAGTCTGTCGGGGATCGGCGGCGTCGCGCGGCCGGGGATCGTCCACCGGATCGACAAGGACACGTCGGGCCTGATGGTCGCGGCCAAGACCGACCGCGCACATGAGGGGCTGGCGCGGCAGTTTCACGATCACAGCATCGACCGGCGCTACAAGGCGATCGTCTCGGGCAAACCCGCGCCGCCGGCCGGCAAGGTCGATGCCCCGCTCGCCCGCTCGCCCGCCAACCGCAAGAAGGTGGCGATCGTCGAGAACGGCAAACGCGCGGTGACGCACTTCAGCACGTTGAAAACGTTGAAGAACGCCGCTCTGGTCGAATGTCGGCTCGAAACCGGGCGAACGCATCAGGTGCGCGTCCACATGTCCTCGATCGGTCACCCCTTGTTGGGAGACCCGGTTTATGGTAGAACAAAACAAGCTCACCGGCAGATTTTGGAAACCTTGAATTTCCATCGGCAGGCATTGCATGCCGCCCGTCTGGGGTTCATCCACCCGGTGAAAAGTAACGCTTTGGCCTTCGATAGCGAAATGCCTGCCGATATGCAGGAACTCTACGATATACTCAGCGTCTAGTGGTTCGGTATCCGTGTCGCCTCTTTTGGGACACGGCTTAAGGTAAGGGAGATACGATCATGGCAGCCCGTAGCAACGTTCCCGCGACGGTCCCCGCATTGGGCGGCGAGGCAAGCCTCAACCGCTATCTGAGCGAGATCAAGAAATTCCCCATCCTCGCGCCCGAGCAGGAATATATGCTCGCCAAGCGCTTTGAGGAGCATGGCGATACCGATGCGGCCGCGCAGCTGGTGACGTCGCATCTGCGCCTCGTGGCGAAGATCGCGATGGGCTATCGTGGCTATGGCCTGCCGGTCAGCGAGCTGATCAGCGAAGGCAATATCGGCCTGATGCAGGGCGTGAAGAAGTTCGAGGCCGATCGCGGTTTCCGCCTCGCCACCTATGCGATGTGGTGGATCCGCGCGTCGATCCAGGAATTCATCCTGCGCTCGTGGAGCCTCGTGAAGATGGGCACCACCGCCGCTCAGAAGAAACTGTTCTTCAACCTGCGCCGGATGAAGTCGAAGCTCGACGCGTTCGAGGATGGCGATCTGTCGCCCGAGCATCTCGCCAAGATTGCTAAGGATCTTGGCGTGACCGAGGCAGAGGTGACGAGCATGAATCGTCGCATGGCGATGGGCGGGGATACCTCGCTTAACGTGCCGATGCGCGAGGATGGCGACGGCCAGTGGCAGGATTGGCTGCAGGACGATGCGCCGTTGCAGGACACGGTGGTCGCCGATGCGCAGGAGGCGGATGTCCGCCACCAGATGCTGACCTCGGCGATGGACGACCTCAACGAGCGTGAGAAACATATTCTGACGGAGCGCCGCCTGACCGATGACCCCAAGACGCTCGAAGAGCTCAGCCAGGTCTATAACGTGTCGCGCGAACGCGTCCGTCAGATCGAGGTGCGCGCGTTCGAGAAGCTGCAAAAGGCGATGATGCGTTTGGCGGGCGACAAGCGGATGCTGGTCGCGGCTTGAGCCACCGAGACAGGCTGCTCCGGATGCAGTCCCTGTAGCTATCCCGAAAATGTTGACCTAGCTTTGGCGGGTCGACGTTTTTCGGGGATATATCATGTGGAAATGGGTCAAGATTCCCAAGGGCATCGCGGTCGTGGCCTTTTTTCTGCCGTGGCTCACCATCTCCTGTTCTACCCAGAAGATCGCATCTGCATCCGGCTGGAATCTCGTTGCCGGTAATATGGCGGTGATCAACCCGATGACCGGGGTTGCACAGGCACAGTCGGGTAATGGCAGCACGGCGCTTGCTTTGGCGTTATTGCTCGTCGTCGCAGGCTTCGCACTCGCTTTCACAAATGCGAAACGCGGTCCGCCGCTCGTACTCGGCACGTCGGTCGCCGCGTTGATGCTCATCTGGTTTGTTACGCACGGCCTGAACAGCGAAGCGATCGCGCGCAAAGCCGCCGAACGCCAAGGCGGACGGTTTCGACGCCGCCATCGCGACGATGATCCGCATCGACTGGCAGGCTGGTTATTGGATTGCGAACATCGCGCTCGCAGTTGCGGCCGTGCTGGCATGGATGGCGATCAGCGGGCGTTCGATTAATGTCGGTGTCAGCATCGGCAAGGATGAGCCACCACGAATACCGTGAGGGTAACGCCTTCACACGCGGCGTACCGTCACGACACGTTGCGACTTCGGCGCTCCCTTGCGATCGATGATCGATCCCGTAAGACGACGGGATGAGCGATCCGTTCGATCCACCCGCCGCATCGTCGGTTTCGCACAGGCGAGCGGAGCCGCTATTCACCGATGACGTCGATTACGAAACCTTAGAGCCGATGCCCGAACGCCGTTCGCTGTTCTTCCGGTTGCTGAAATTCGCGCTCAAGGCGGTGATATGGTTCGTCATCGTCACCGTCTTGTGGGTCGTACTCTATCGCTTCGTGCCCCCGCCGATCACGTTCACGATGATCGGCGACATGGCGGGCGGGCACAGCGTGACCAAGCGGTGGCGTCCGCTGTCAGAGATCGATCCGGATATGGCGCGCGCGGTGATTGCGGGGGAGGATGCGCGTTTCTGTACGCATAGCGGTTTCGACATGCGCGCGATCGA
>JAHKQU010000055.1:0-42602 GCA_020383195.1 Neomicropteryx cornuta | reverse complement strand
TTCGCCATCCGGCGGTTCGCTCCTGCGCCGTCGTCGGACGGCCCCATGCTGATCTCGGCCAGTCGGTGCATGCGCAGGTCGAGGCCGACTCCGGCGCGCTTCAGCTGTCAGAACTCTGTCACTTCCTCCACCCATGGCTCGCGCGCGAGAAGCATCCGCGCAGCCTCGAAACCCAATTGCTCCCCGTGCGCGACGATGCCGGCAAGGTCCGCAAGGGCCGGCTCGCTGCCACCCGATAATCGAAGGATCGATCATGCCGAACCCGCCGCCCGCCATGGAGCAGTTTCGCCTCGAGTTTCAGGACAATGGCCTCGTCCATCTGGTCTTCGACGCGCCGGGCCGAACAATGAACGTCTTTTCGAATGCGGCGATCCATGAACTCGGGGCCTTTGCCGCCTGGCTGGGCGCGAGCGACGTTGTCGGTGTCCTCGTTCGCTCGGGCAAGGACAATGCCTTTTGCGCCGGGGCGGATCTTACCGAACTCGGGGTCGCCTATGACATGATCGTCGCCGCGCCGGCGCGCGAGCGCTTCACGATCGCCTTCGACCATTTCTTTCCGTTGAGCGCGGCGCTCCGCGCACTCGAAACCGCAGGCAAGCCGGTCGCCTCGGCGATCGCCGGCCTTGCGCTCGGCGGCGGCTGCGAACTCGCGCTCGCGACCCACTATCGCGTCCTCGCCGATAGCCCCCGCGCCGCGCTCGGGCTCCCGGAATCGCTCGTCGGCCTGCTTCCCGGGGCGGGCGGGACGCAGCGTTTGCCGCGCCTCGTCGGGGCGGAGGCCGCGCTGCCGATCCTGCTCGAGGGCGCGCGCCTCGCCGGGGAGCCTGCTGTGGCGGCGGGTCTCGTTCATGCGCTCGTGCCGGCCGGCGAGGAAATCGCCGCGGCCGAGGCCTGGTTGCTATCGAAGCCGGCCGCGATCCAGCCGTGGGACCTGGACGAGTGGCTCGATCCGGGCCCGGCATCGGTGTCGGCACGGATCGACCCGGTGCGCGAAAAGATGATGGCGGATACCGGCGGTCTCTATCCCGCGCCGATCGCGATCCTCGACTGCATCGAATTTGGACTGCCGCAATGTTTCGACGGGGCGATCCGCAGCGAGATGGCGATCTTCGCCCATCTCATCCAGCGGCCCGAGCCGCGCAACATGATCCAGACCCTGTTCCTCGGGAAGACCGACTATGACCGGCACCTGCGAAAGGAAAGCTTGCCGGGCTTTGTTGGCGAGGTCGTCGCGGCGCTCGCGCCGCTGGCGGGGCGCTGGGACGATCCCGCGATACGCGACGAGGCCGGCGAGGCCGTCACCGCCTGGGGGGGACGGGCTAAGCGCAGAAGACCAAAGGCTCGCCGACTATGCCGTGGTCGCCAGGCTAGGTTATCCTGCCTATCTCGGCGGACCGTTCGCGTCGCGCCGCGCCGCATCGACATGACCCGAGGCGGCGTCGAAATGAATATAGCGCATCAGGCGCTTGATACGGAGCAAGCCGAAGAAGTCGATCATGTGCCGGATCCCGGCATGGAATAGGGGCCGCGGCGTCGGAATCGCTCATCCGGCCCTCGGTGGCGTCGATGAAGCGCTGTGACTCTTCGCGCGCCACCAGGTCGGCAGGCCCCGCATAGAAGTCGACGACACTTGGCGGAAAGCCGTTTTCCTCGGTAATAGCCCTCGGCGCGCATCAGCTGCCAGATCGTGACGATGCGGCTGTCCATGATGCTGAGCGCCGGGCCCTTCGGTGTCTTCAGAATCTGGACGATCCCGAGTTCTTCGAAGACCTTTGCGTCCGTCTCCGCATTCGGCCATTTCCTTGCGAGCGACTCGAGCAGGACCTCGCCGTCGAAGCCCACGCGCGCTGCGACCAGCGCCTCCAGATTCTGGAATGCGGCCGCATCGACCCGGCCATCGCCATTCTGCCCGCGCAACGCTTCCTTGATCTGGGGGAGGGTGAGTCCGTCGTCTCGCTGCAGCTTCCGTACCGCGAGGATCGCCTGCACGTGCGATTCGTCATAGTCCGCGACATTGGGCGCCGGACGCGACGGTTCGGGCAGCAGCCCCTGCCGGAAAAAGACCCGGATGGTCTCACGGTGCACACCAGTCCGCTTTTCGAGGTCACGCATCTTCATGTGCACTCGATAGGCCGCGAGCGGCCTCAGTCGCAACGATTTTCCGTCCGGATGATAAGTTGCTTTACTTTTATGCGTATGGATGATACGCAATATGAAATCGCCTTGGGAGAGGACGAATGGATTATCTGCGTTATTATGTTCCCGTTATCGTGCAACTGGCCGCTTATGCGGGCTTTGCGCTCGGTGGAAACTGGGGTTTTCATCGGAATTGTGTCGCTGCCTTTGCTCGGATTGATCGATTCGGTGTTGTCCAACGACATGCGCCCGCGTGCGATGCGGCGCGGTCTCCTTGCCGACCTGCCGATCTGGTTCTCGACAATTCTCGCGGTCGGGCTTTATTTCATGGCGGCCTGGTGGGTCCGCTCGGCCGAGACGATCGCACCCTGGCAATATGTCGGCGCGATCCTGTCGCTCGCCTGGATGAGCGTCGTGCCGCTCGTCCCGGCCTCGCACGAACTCTATCACCAGCGCGGCAAGCTGCGCCGCTTCATCGGCACCTATTCGCAGGTCTGCTATCTCGACTGCACCCGCGAGATCGCGCACGTCACAGGTCATCATCTCGATGTCGCCACCGAGCATGACGGCGACACGGCGCGCCGCGGCGTCTCGCTCTACGGCTTCACCGGCAAGGCCGTGATCCAGAGCACGCGCGACGCTTGGCGGATGGAGAGCGATAGCCTCGAAAAGCAGGGTTATGGCCGCTGGTCGATCCGGCACCGCATCTGGAAAGCGCTCCTTGCGCAGCTTGTCATGCAAAGCCTCGTCTTCCTGATCGGCGGCTGGACCGCGGTCGCGGTGGGTCCTTGCGGGCATGGTCGGCGCGCGCTTCTGGGTCGAGAGCTTCAACTATTTCCAGCACTACGGGCTCATTCGTGTCCCGGGAGGCGCGATCTCGCGCCGCCATGTCTGGAACCATCTGAAGCCCCTGTCGCGCGTGATGGGCTTCGAGATCACCAATCATGCCGATCATCACACCGACAGCTTCGCGGCCTTCCACGAATTGCGGCCCGACCGGCAATGGATCCCGATGCCGAGCGTCTTCGTCTGCTTCTTCTCGGCGCTCATTCCGCCGCTCTGGCACAATGCGGTCATCAAGCCGGCGCTGAAGCGTTGGGACAATGAACTCGCGACGCCCGAGGAACGCGAGCTCGCCAAGGCGCAGAACCGCGCCGCCGGCTGGCCCGACTGGTTCGACGAAAAGCCCGCGGGCGCCTGGGCCGCCAGCTGATGGCCGCGCGCCATGCGATCTACATCCTGATCGCGATCCTGTCGGCCGCGGCAGCCTGGTGGCACGGGATCGCGTGGGCGCGGGGAGGGGGCAATCTCCTGTTGTTGCCCACCTTCTTTCTCGACGCCTATCGGAGCGGCAGCGCCGCGGCCTTCCTGACGATCGACATATTGGCGGCGTGGATCGTCTTCATGATCTGGGTCGTGCCCGACGCGGGCCGCATCGGCCTCGGGGCCCGGACAGGCTGGCTCTATCTTGGCCTGTCCTTCATCGGGACCTGCTTCGCGTTCCCGCTCTATCTTGTCGTGCGCGAGCGCCATCTTGCGAAAACCGGCAACGCCGGTTGAGAAACGAATGGGCAAGAGGGCGCTGCGCAGCGGCGCCCTCTTCCCTTACCCCATCACATAGATCGACTTGGTGCGCTGGTAGCTGGAGAGGGCCTCGGGACCGAACTCGCTGCCCATGCCGCTCGCCTTGATCCCGCCGAACGGCGAGCCGAGCGAGGGCATATAGCCGTTCACGCCCACCGTGCCGCTCTCGACCTGTCGCGCAACCGCGATGCCGCGGGCCTGGTCCTGGCTCCAGACCGAACCGCCGAGGCCGAACTGCGACCTGTTGGCGATCCGCACCGCATCGGCCTCGTCGGCATAGCGGATGATCGACAGGACCGGCCCGAAAATCTCTTCCTGCGCGATGACCGCATTTTCGTCGACGTCGGCAAACACCGTCGGTTCGACGAACCAGCCGCTATTGTGGCCTTTCGGACGGCCGCCCCCGGCGACGAGGCGGGCCTCGTCGCGGCCCTTCGCGATATAGGATTCGACCCGGTCGCGGTGCGTCGCCGAAGCCATCGGCCCGACATGCGTCGCAGGATCGAGCGCATCGCCGACGGTAAAGGATCCGACCGTCTCGGCAACGGCGCCGACGATCTCGTCATAGCGCGCGGCCGGCACGAGAAGCCGCGTTCCATTGTAGCAGGCCTGGCCGTTGTTGAGCATGCTTACCATCGGAATGGCAGGAAGGAAGGCGGCGAGATCGACATCCTCGAGAAGCAGCGCCGCCGACTTTCCGCCCAGTTCGAGCGTCACCGGGCGCAGCAGCTGCCCGCATTGCGCAGCGATCGCGCGGCCAGCACCGGTAGACCCCGTGAACGCAACTTTGTCGACCCCCGGATGCGAAACGAGATAGGCGCCGACCTCGCGGTCCGCCGCGACGATGTTGATCACCCCCGCCGGCACGCCGGCCGCCAGCGCCGCCTCGGCGACGAGATAGCTGTCGAGCACGGTTCCGGGCGATGGCTTTATCACGAGCGTGCAGCCGGTGAGCATCGCGGGCGCGATCTTGCTGAACGCGAGCGTGACGGGAAAATTCCACGGCACGACCGCGGCGACCACGCCGACCGGTGCGCGCTCGACGAGCGTTTCCCTGCCCCATCTGCGACGGCCGGGTCTCGCTCAGGGTGAGGTTATCGGCGAGGCTCGCATAATATTGCAGGACGCCTGCCGGAAACTGCGCCTCGAGCATATTGGCAAGCGAAACCGGCATACCGTTCTGGAGGCTGACCGCTTCGGCGATCTGGCTGCCGCGCTCGACGAGCGCCGCCACGAAGCGCAGCATGATGTCGGCACGCTCTTTGGGGGACAGCCTTGGCCAGGGCGAGTGGTCGAAGGCCTGGCGCGCCGCCGCGACGGCGGCGTCGATATCGGCCTCTGTGCCTTCGGGCACCGTCGCGACATGTTCGCCGGTCGACGCATTGTGGATCTTTAAGGTCCGGTCGGACGCGGGGGCGACCCACGCATTGCCGATGAAGAAACTGTTGCGATCGAGGCTCATCCCATTCTCCCGTGAATTATGCGCCAGTGCTGGCGTCGGTAAATTTGTCATAGTGAATGTCGGCAAGGCCGATGCCGGCGTCGGTGAGTGCGGCAATTCCGGCGTCGATCATCGGCGGCGGGCCGCACATATAGCCATGCGTGCCGGGCCCGAGCCGTTCGAGCGCCTGCGCGACATAGGCGGTCACGAACCCGTGGCGATATTGGGGATTTTCTTCCTCCGAGAGGATCGGCCAATAGTCGAAGCTCGCGGTCCATCCGCTGCGGATCGCAGCGATTGCCTCGGCGGCATAAAGGTCGCGCTCCCCGCGCCCGCCGAACAGCAGGACGCAATCGCGGCGGACACGGCGGTTCGCGGCATCCTGCAACAGGCTCAGAAGCGGAGCGAGCCCCGAACCTCCCGCGATGCAGATGATCGGTCCTTTGCCGTCGCGTAGCCAGAAATTTCCGTGCGGGCCGTCGAGCTCGAGCGTCTCCGCCGCGAGCGACCCGCCGAACAGCCGGTCGGTGAATTGTCCACCGGGAACATGGCGGACGAAGAACTGCGGCTCGGTCGTGCCCCCCGCGGCGGGCGCGTCCGCGAAGCTATAGGATCGATGGATCGATCCATCGCCCCAATGGACATTGGCATATTGTCCGGCTTTATAGTTTACCGGTTTATCAACTCTGAGAGAAACTCGCTTGATGTCATGAGTGAGTTCCGAAGTGCCGGCGAGGGTGGCAGGCTGCCGCACCGCCTCCTCGGCGCCGCTGCTCCCTATCTCGACGTCGAGCAGGAGATCGGACTTGGGCAGGGCCTGGCAGGCAAGGATATACCCCGCCTCAAGTTCCTCGCGGCTGAGGGTGTATCCAAACGGGGTTATTGCCTCGACTTTACCGGAAATCAGGCGCGTTCGGCACGAGCCGCAGAGTCCCCACGGTGCAGTCGTGGGGGTAGGCGATTCCCTCGGCGAGCGCGCGTTCGAGAATCGTGGGTACCAGGGGCGACGACAAAGCGGTCGCCCGACGACTCGATTTCGACCGAGCGATCGGGCGCTTTCCCAAAAAGCTTGGATAACAGCGACATTCGGCATCTCTCTCAAAATTCGTAAAGTGGTTGACATGTTTGTGGCACAGATTATTTTGCGTATCAAGGTCACGCAATAAATTGCGGACATGATCGCACCGGATCTCCCCGTCCGAGTGCCATTGGGAGAGCGCTAATGAAGTTACCTATTTCCGCGAGCATGCTCGCAGTCGCGATCGCCAGCCTGGCATCGCCTGCCTTCGCGCAGGAAACGCCGGTGGACGAAACGGGGACGACCCAGGAACAGGTCGGGCTGAGTGACATCATCGTCACCGCGACCAAGAGATCCGAGAATCTGCAGGACGTGCCTGTCGCCGTGTCGGCGATCTCGTCGGAGAGCCTCCAGGCCAAGGGCGTGTTCGAGACCAGCGATCTCAACAACACCATGCCGAATTTCCAGGTGTCGTCGCCCTATGGCCAGCAGCAACCGAACTTCTCGGTGCGCGGCGTCGGCGTCGGGACCGAGTTCAACGCCAATGCGGCCTCGCCGGTCGGTGTCTATGTCGACGAAGTCTATCAGGCGTTCCGCTCGAGTCATGGCCAGCAACTCTATGATCTCAACCAGATCGAAGTCGTGCGCGGACCGCAGGGCACGCTTTATGGCCGCAACACGACGGGCGGCGCGGTGAACTTCATCACCCGCAGCCCCGAACTCGCCGGCCAGAACGGTTTCGCGACCGTCGGCTATGGCAATTACAATCGCTTCAACATGGAAGGGGCGATCGAGGTCACCCCCGTCGAAGACGTCTTCGGGATCAGGCTCGCCGGCACCTATGTCGATTCCGATCCCTATATCCATAACCGCCTGCCCGCGGGTCCGAGCACGATTGCCGGCGGCGGCGCATCGGGTCTCAATTTCAACACCGGGCGCGATCCTGGCGGCACGAAAAGCTATGGCTTGCGCTTTACCGCGCGGTTCAAACCCAGCGATGCGATCGACCTGAAACTCAAGGTCTATGCGGCGGAAGCCGAGGGCGGTGCCGAGGCGCCATTGCCGACCGGGTCGTCCAAGACCAGCGACCTCATCGACTATACCAATCCGAACTTCCTGCTGGGCGGCCTCTTCGGCGCGCTCGCACCCGGCGGCCTTGTGCCCACAGGCTACAGCCAGTCGGGCCGCGGCCTCGGGCTCAATGAAATCGAGCAGGATACCATCGGGATCGCGACATCGCGGGCGCGCGGCGTCGTTTTCGACGCGCGCTTCGAGATCAGCGACCGGCTGAAGCTGATCTCGGTTTCTGGCTATGACGACGGCCTCTACAGCCAGTCGCAAACCGACTGCGATGCGTCGCCCGTGCGGCTCTGCGCCATCGTCTACAAGTCGAAGTTCAATGCCTTCAACCAGGACGTCCGCTTCGACTATGACGGCGGGCCGTTCAAGGCGATCCTCGGCGCCTTCTACGGCAAGGACAAGGTCGTCGCCGACAACGGACCCGATTTCTTCAATTTCCTCAGCGACGTCACCGCCGCGGTCGGCCTGCCCAACACCTATTTCAATCCTGGCGGCGCGTTCAACGGGGCGGGCCCTGTCGGCCGGCTCCTTGCCGACCGGCATCCGTGCGACGCAGCATTTCGCGCAAAAGCGCAGCTCCTATGCGGCCTATGGCGAGGCAAGTTACGAGATCACGCCGACGCTCAAATTTACCGCCGGACTGCGTTATACGAAGGACAAGAACCGCTTTTACGACGGTTGTGACGACCTATTTCGACGACGCCGGCAATGCGCGACTGATTACCGTGTCCAATTTCATGCAGGGCGGCGCCTTCTCGCCCTATTTCCTCCAGGATGTCCGCGACGAGGGCGGCAATGTCGTCATTCCCTCGTTCCAGGGACTGGGCCTGCCGCTTCCGGGAGGTCTGGAGCGAAAGGGATCCGCCGGCCGGTCACCGGACGGGCGATCGTCGACTGGAAACCGGCCGACGATATCCTTGTCTATGGCAGCTACAGCCGCGGCTACCGGTCGGGGACCTTCAACGGCCTTGCCTATGGCAGCGCGAACCAGGTCTATTTCGTCAAGCCCGAACAGGTCGACGCGTTCGAGGTCGGCTTCAAATCGCGCTTCTTCGACAATCGGGCCCAGCTCAATATCGCGGCCTTCTACTATAAATATAAGGGCCAACAGGGACAGGTCGTCGACGCATCGGCCACCGCCAACCTGATCTCGCTTGACGGGACGCTGAAGGGACTCGAAGTCGAGGCGATAGTCGAGCCGGTCGACGGGTTGACGCTCAGCGCCTCCTTCGGCCTGCTCGATTCGAGCTACAAGGATGGCGAATGCCCGGCAAACCCGGCCGATATTCCGACCTTCCCGGCGCAGCTGGGTAGCTGCGTCGTATCGTCGGGCGGACCGGTCAGCGTCGGGGGCAATCCCTTCCCTTATGCCGCGAAGCAGTCGGCGTCCTTTGCCGCCGATTGGAAGGTCATCGACGATGGCGAGAACAAGTTCACGCTCCATGGCGATCTCAACTATACCGGCCAATTCTACTTCGACAGCTTCAAGGATTACAGCCGCGGCCCGCTGCCGGTCGTGGCATCGGGCAAGTTCGGCGAAGGCGAAGGCAAATATTGGATCGCCAACGCGCGTGCTACCTATACGATGGGTCGCTATTCGATCTCGGTCTGGGGCAAGAACCTGACCGACAAAGTCTATTATCCCTTTGGTATCAGTCTCGAAAATCTGTTCGGCAATGGGTACCGCGTTCGTGCGCTGCCCCGGACCTACGGCGTCGAGGCAACCGTCCGCTTTTGAGGAAAAAAGGGGTGTCGCGGTCCTGACACCCTCCCGTCAGGGCCGCGACGCAAAATGAAACTCGTTTGATAAAAACATATGGAGAGAGAGTGATGTTTGAGAGCAATGTCTGGGCCGAGCCCGAGATGGACGTCGATGCCGTCCATGACGGGCGCCATCAATTGCCCGACGTTGCCATGGGGCGCGAATCCATTCCCTATATCGTCGTGCTCCCCGAGCATCAGATCGCCTTTTTCACTTATACCTGGGTATCGAAGGACAGCGAAGCAGGCGCGGCTCTGGCCGTTTTCGGCCCCGGTGTCGGCGGCGATCCGATCCAGCAGCGCCTCGCCGACCGGCCGGTGCCCGAGGATATGGGGTTCGACGACTGGCGCATCGAAGGCTTCCAGATGCAGCAGGATCTGAAATTCGGCGCGGGCGCATGTCCGCTGGGAAACACCCGAGGCGACGGTCGATTTCGAGTTCGAAGCCTACCACCCGCCTTATGCCTATGCCTCGGATCCGCGCGGCTGCCCCGGCTATTGCGCGACCGACCGCATCGAGCAGGCGGGCCGCGTCAAGGGAACGCTTCGCATTGGCGAGCGCGTGATCGGAGTTCGATGCGACAGGTCACCGCGACCATAGCTGGGGGACCCGCGACTGGGTGCCGTTCCAGCAGTATGAGTGGTTCGTCGGCCAGGTCGGCGACGAGATATCGGTTCATTTCTGGCGTTTCAATGCGCTGGGTAAGGAGAATATCCGGGGGGCTATGTGTTCAAGGACGGACTGATGTCGCGCGTCGCGACGGTTGCGGTCGACGTCACCTTCGACGACCAATATTGGCAGACCGGCTACACCGCCGAGATTGTCGACGAAGCGGGGCGGACGACGAGCATTCAGACCGACGTGTTCGGCTGCTATACGCTGAAACCTGTGCCCAATTGCAGCCTCAACGAAAGCGGTGGGCGGTCGATCATCGACGGCAAGACCGGCGTCGGGTGGATGGAATGCTGCTGGCCTACCGACTATCTCGACCATATCCGTGCCAACGGCCCCTATTGAGAGCGATGCGATGCTGAACGACATGGAAGCCGTCCACCGCAAGATCCTCGACCGGCGCCGCGCTCATCGCGGTCTGCCGCCCTATCGCGCGGCGCTCATCCCGAGATCCAGGAGCTACTGGCCGGCTATTTCGCGAAGGAACGCCCCGGTGCGAGCGTCTCGGGCGTCCGCCGCGTCGGCGGCGGCGCGTCGAAGGAGCAATTCTTCTTCACGCTCGCGCAGGCAGGCGACGAAGAGAAATTCCTGCTCCGCATGGATCCCCGCTCTGCGATCACCGAAACCGATCGCGCGCGCGAATTCGATCTGATCGGCGCAATGCAGGGGCGTGTGCCCGTGCCCGAGCCCGTATGGATCGACAATGACGCCGACCATTTTCCGCAACCGGCCGCGATCCTGCGCGTCGTCCGCGGCGTCACCAAGCCGAGCGACAGCAATGGCGTGAAAGTGTCGGGACTTGGCACCTGGCTCGGCCCCGATTTGCGTGCGAAGCTGCGCGACCAGTTTCTCGATCATCTCGTCACGATCCATTCCTATGACTGGCGCGCGCGCCCGCTTCCCGGGTTCGAGGTTCCCGACGCCGATCCGAAACAGGCGGCGCGCTGGGCGTACAATTATTGGCGCGAGCTTTGGGATATCGACGAGGGCGAAGCCCGCCCGGTGATGGCGCTGGCCACCCAGTGGCTCGCCGACGGCATGCCCGACACCGGCGACCTCGTCATGCTGCACGGCGACTATCGCACCGGCAACTATCTCTTCGACGAGGAGAAGGGCGAGATCACAGCCCTTCTCGACTGGGAGCTCGCGCGTATCGGCGATTTCCACGAGGATCTCGGCTGGGTGCTGATGCAGATATTCGGGGCCTTCGATGGCGAAGGCGTTTTCCGCGCCAGCGACCTGTTCGAACGCGAGGAGTTCATCTCCGAATATGAGAGGCGTTCGGGACGGACGGTAAACCGCGCTACCCTCCATTATTATGACGTGATGGCGAGTTGGAAATGCAATATCATAGTCGTCGCCAACGGCCTCGCTGCCGCCCGCTCGCAACATAATCACCAGGATGTCCTGCTGACCTTTCTCGGCGGAACGGCCCCGATGTTCGCCGACGATCTGGTCCGCCTGCTCAGCATGGGAGACGTCGCATGACCCCGAGTGTCGACGAACGGCTCGCAAGCATCATTCGCGCGCTGACCGAAGTGGTTCTGCCGCACCTCCCGGCCGACGCGTCGCTTGCGCAGGAGCAGGTGCAATTGTCGGTGGGACATTTACAGATATTGCGCGCCCCAATTTGACGCGACGCCGGCGTTCGAGCGCGACGAACTCGACGATAACAAGGCGCTCGCCGCGGCCCTCACCGCCACGATAACCGGCGGCCCCGGCAACGCAGGCCGCCGTGACCGGCCTCGCCGCGGCAGGGGAGGCATCGAAGGCCGCCGACGTGCGCGGCGAACTGCGCGCGATCAATCGGGGCATCGAGGCGCTGGTAAAGGCCGTGTCGGCCGATGGCGCGGCTGGCGCCAATTCCAGCCTGACATCGATCATTCTCGACCATGAGCGGGCGCGCGTCCTCAAGGATCGCCGCTGGTTCCTGCCCTTTGGCTTCGACACGATGGAGGATGCGGCATGATCCGCGCCGAAGACGCCGATTTTCATTTCAAACCGGACTCGCACTGGCAGTGGGTCGAGACAATCGCGCTGCCTTTCTGCCTTCCTGACGAGAATATCAACGTGATCGTCTATGTCGTTGCGCGGCCGATGCTCGGCGTGTGCATGGCCGATGTGACGATCCTCGATCGCATTACCGACCTGTGGGAGGAACAGGCCTATATCGATAATCAGCAGCATATGCCGTGCCCCGAAAAGCTGAGCGATTTCACCTTGCCCAATGGATTGACGATCAAGGCCGTTGATCCGATCAACCATTATCGGGTCGAATATCAGGGTATCGACGACACCTCGTTCAAGCTCGACTATCACGCGCTGCACACCGCTTACGACATCAACGACCCCGCGATCGATCCGCTCGCCGCCGCGCGCAACGGGCCGGCATGGGACAGCAGCTGGGCAGGCCATTATGAAATGACCTATCGCATCACCGGCGAACTGGTCCTGCGCGGCAAACATTATGCCGTCGACTGCGTCGAAACCGGTGACCGGAGCTGGGGCCCGCGGCCCGAGCGCGAAAACGGCGCGGTCATATGGTGGCACGCGAGCTTTGGCGAGGCGCTGACCTGTCATATGTTCGTCAAGCACGACATCGCGACGACCAACGAGATGGGGGCGCTGATTAGCGGTTACATCCTTGAGGACGGCGAACTGTCGGGCCTGGTGAGCGCCAGCGGGCGACAGGATTATCGCGGCGCGATGCCGATGGTGGGCGAAGTCAGCGTGACCAACGCGCGCGGCAAGAGCTTCGACTTCACCTATTCGACGACCAAACGGCTGCTATTGGGCGCCCTATCCGTCGAACACCTATCTGCAATCTTCGCTGCGCGCGGTGCACAAGGGAATTGTCGGTACCGGGGTTCAGCAGCTGGGGCTCAGCAGGGCCTATCTGACGCGCCATCGCGACGCCATTCGCGCGCGTTACTAGTTCGAACGGAGATCCGACATGAAAGCCAGTGCAGCCATCGTCCGCAATGTTGGCGGACCCTTCAGCGTCGAAGAGATCGAGGTCGCCGAGCCGCGGGGCAGTGAGGTGCGTGTCAAGATCGCCGGCGTCGGCATGTGCCACACCGACCTTGTGGCGCGCGACGGCTTTCCCGTGCCGCTTCCGATCGTGCTCGGGCACGAAGGCTCGGGCGTCGTCGAGGCCGTCGGTCCCGAGGTCACCGATCTCGCGGCCGGCGATCATGTGGTGTTGAGCTTCGACAGCTGCGCGGCTTGCCCGACCTGCGACGAAGGTCTGCCCGCCTATTGCCACCAGTTTCTCGGCAAGAATTTTGCCGGCGTCCGCCTCGAGGACGGCAGTTCACCGCTGAGCCAGACGGGCGCGGTGATCCACGGCAATTTCTTCGGCCAGTCCTCCTTCGGCACTTATGCGATCGCCCATCGGCGGCAACACGGTTTAAGGTCGACAAGGACCTGCCGCTCGACATCCTCGGCCCGCTCGGCTGCGGCGTGATGACCGGGGCAGGGGCCGCGGTCCTTTCGCTCGGTATCCGTCCGGGCCAGTCGCTCGCCATCTTCGGCGGCGGCGCCGTCGGCCTCTCGGCGCTGCTCGGTGCGCGCGCGGTGGACGCAGGAACCGTGATCGTCGTCGAACCCAACGCCGACCGGCGCGCGCTCGCGCTCGAGCTCGGCGCGTCGCATGTCATCGACCCCGGCTCGACCGACGATGTGCTTGCGGCGGTCAAGGAGCTGTCGGGGGGCGGCGTCAATCACGCGCTCGATACCACCGGCATCCCGGCAGTCGTTGGAGTCGCGGTCGAGACGACGGTCGCGCACGGCACCGTGGGCCTCGTTGCCGTGCCGCCGCCCGATGCGATGCTGCCGGCGAACATGATGTCGATGCTCGTTCGCGGCACGACGATCAAATATATCACTGAGGGCGACGCCGATCCGCAGGAGTTCATTCCGCGCATGATAGGCTGGTACGGCGAGGGGCAAGTTCCCGTTCGACCGGCTGATCCGCAAATTCCCTTTCGACCAGATCAACGAAGCGGCGCACGCGTCCGAGGACGGTTCGGCCATCAAGCCCGTCCTCATCCTGTGAAGCCGTCCACTCGGACGCCGGTGCGGTAATGACCGGCGTATCGAATTTTCGGGACTTTGGCGGCATGGTGACGGTGGCGGGACGCCATGTGCGGCAGGGCCTGCTCTATCGCTCGGGGCAGACCGGCCCCTTGGGCAACACACCCTTCGACGACCTGTCCCGCCTCGACTTTTCGCTCGTCGCCGATCTCCGCTTCCCCGACGAGGCCGTCGCGGCCCCCATGCCCTGGCCCAAAGCGACCGCCGGCAAGGTTCTCGCGATCACCGGGACGGGCGAGGGTGGAGCCGCCCCGCACCATGCTTTCGTGCGCACGCGGTTCATGGCGGTTCAGGAGGTCCGCGAGCGGTTATCTGGAGTTCTACGACGGATTGCCCACCGATCCGCGCTATATGGCGCTGATCGCCCGAACGCTGGTGGCAGCCGCCCAAGCCGAGGGTCCCTTGCTGATCCACTGCTCGGCCGGAAAGGATCGCACCGGGATCGTTTGCGGTCTGATCCTCGCGCTGCTCAACGTTCCGATGGACGCGATCATCGCCGATTATATGCTCTCGGCCGTGCCGGAGGCGACGCGAGCCTTGCGCCCCGAAATATTGCGGCGGATCGAGGCGCATGGTCTCGGCCATCCCGACGAGGATATTCTGGAGGCCATGCTGACCGTGGAGCCCGATTATCTTCTTGCGAGCTTCGCGGCCATCGAACGCGAGTTCGGATCGCTTGGCGACTATCTCGCTGCCATTGGCGCAGAGCCGCCGGTGGCAAACCGGCTCCGAAGGCGCCTCCTCAAGTAGATCGACGGGGCCAGGGCCCGCCCAGGCGCGCCGAACGCGCGACGTCACGAACGCCAGCCGCTCACCCGGGCAACGGGCTTTGGTGTCTTGGGACCTCTTGGTGCGCTCCGGACAGAGCGGGGCCATGCGCATCGGGCGCACGCCGTTGATAAACCTGTTCGGGCGCGGACTTGCTGCAATGAAGCGATGCGCCGTTCGCTCTTCCTTTTACAGATCGGCGAGAAATCAAGGGAGGGCCGCGGCAACGATCGCATCCGGGCCGACGCTTGACGTTCAAATGCGGGGCATATAGTAATCATGTTTACATAAAATATCTGCGAATTGGGAGCGGAGGGAACATGGGTTCGAACGCAAACGCGGGGACGCGCACGACCGAGGACGAGGCGACGCCCGGCGACGCGCCGCTCTCCGCGCTGATCGTCGGAGGCTCTTCGGGGGTGGGGCTGGCGACGGCGCACCGGCTTGTTGCGCAGGGTGTGACGCGGATTGCGATCGCCGCCCGGTCGGTCGAACGCGGCGAGGACGGCCGCTGCAAGTCTCTCGTCCGACACCGTCGATGCGCGCTTTTTCGCCTGCGATGCAAACGATCCCGCCGAAGCGGTCCGTCTTGTCGCGGCAGTCGAAGCGGCTTTCAGCGCTATCGACCTCCTTGTCGTCTCGACGGCAGCCGCTGTGCTGCCGCGCCTCCTCGGGGACATCGAGCCTGCCGAGATCGCGCGGACGCTCGTCGATCAGGCCGCCGCGCCGATGGTGATGAGCCGCCGCCGTCCTGCCCGGGATGCGCGCGCGGGGTTCGGGTTCGATCGTCGTTGTCGCGTCGGATGCGGCCAAGTCGCCGACCCCCGGCGAAACGGTGATCGGAGCCGGCAATGGCCGCGATCACCATGTTTGCGCGCGCAATGGCGATGGAGGTGAAGCGCGACGGGATCCGCGTCAACGTCGTCACGCCGTCGCTGATCAGCGGAACGCCGATCTACGACCGGCTCATGGAGGACGAGTTCAGCGCCCGCCTGTTCGGCAAGGCGGGCCAAGCTGGCCTCGCTCGGCGTCGCTGATGCCGACGATGTCGCCGCAGCGATAGCCTTCCTCTGCTCGCGCGATGCCGCGCGCATCACCGGCCAGGCGATCAGCGTCAATGGAGGCATTTCGGCGGCCTGATCCGGGACAGGATCATGTCCGGATGTTTTATCGGGAGAGACAGCGTGAGCAGCGACGGCACGGCAGGGGCAGTGATACGGCGGACCTTGCCGTCAGCGATGGCGGTGGAAGCCGAGGCCTGGCGAAATCTCCTTCCGAGCTGGACCCTCGCCGGTGCAATCGACGAAGCGGCGAACCGTTTTCCCGAAAAGGCCGCGATCGTGCAGCTGGACGACGATGCGATGGGGTCGACGCGGCTCAGCTTCGCCGCCTATCGCGACCGGATATTCCGGGCCGCCAACCTCTTCCGGGGGTCTGAGGGCGGCGCCGCGCCCGTGGTCGCCGTTATCATGCCATTCCTGCCCGACGCTTTCGTCGCCATGTGGGCCGGCGGGATCGCAGGGCGCTATGTTCCGATCAACCCGTTCCTCGACGTCGAGCATGTCGCGGCCATTTTGAACGCCGCCAACGCCGATATTCTCGTCACCGTACCGCCGGAACGTGGGCGCGGCGTATGGGAGCGGCTCGATGCGCTGCTCGATCGAGCCCCGTCGGTGCGGCAAGTCTGGCTGGTCGGGAGCGATCCCGCAGACCCGCGAAGCTTCGAGGCGGCCCTTGGCCGCGAGGACAGCAGGCTCGGCTTCGCACCCGCGAGCGATCCCGCCGTGTGTGCGCCTATCTTCACACCGGCGGAACGACCGGCAGCCCGAAACTCGTTCGCCACACCCATGAAGGCCAGCTTTTCCAGGGCTGGCTTTGCGGCATGGCGATGGGCCCCGAGGAGGACGTCGTCTTCGGTCACGCTATGCCCAATTTTCACGTCGGCGGCGCGATCGCGTCGGGGACACGCGGGATCGTCTACGGCCAGACGATCGTCACCTTGACGGCAGACGGCTTCCGCAATCCCGCGGTCATGCCGTGTTTCTGGGATGTCGTGCGGCGCGAGGGGATCACCGCGATCGTGACGGCGCCGACGACCGCGGCAGGCCTCGCCGACGCCGAGGGCGACGGACCCGGCTCGCTCGCGCGCTACACGACCGGCGGTGGGCCGCTGCCGCTCGAAGTCGCGCGGGCCTTCGACCGGCGCTTCGGTATCGCGCTCAAGGAAGTCTGGGGCGGCACCGAATTTCACGGCATCCTGAGCTTTCATTATGACGGCGATGTGCCGCCGCGCCTCGGCTCGTGCGGGCGCGTGGTGCCTTATCACCGGGTGATCTCCGCGGTGCTCGACGGCAACCGCTTTGTTCGCGAAGCCGCAGCGGACGAGCGCGGGGTGCTGATCGCCGCGGGTCCGACGCTGATCCCGGGCTATGTCGATCCCGCGGCCGACAAGAGCTTCTTCGTCGAAGGGGGGACCCGACGGGCTCGTCTGGGCGACCACCGGCGATATCGGGATGGTCGACGAGGATCATTATGTCTGGATCTATGGGCGCGAGAAGGATGTCATCATCCGCGGCGGCCATAATATCGATTCTGCGGCGATCGACGAAATACTCTCCCAGCATCCGGCGGTGCTTCACGCGGCAGCGGTCGGGCGGCCCTGTCCGTCGAAGGGTGAGCTTCCGATCGCCTATGTCGAGCTCAAACCGGGCGCCGACGTCGCCGAGGGCGAGCTGGCGGCGCACGCGCGCACCCATATCCAGGAGCGCGCCGCGGTCCCCGTCGACATCATTGCCCTCGATGCGCTCCCGATGACGGCCGTCGGCAAGGTGTCGAAACCGCACCTGCGCATCATGGCGCTCGAAGCGGTCGGACGCACCGAATGCCCGGACCGCGGCGTCGCGGTCGAGGAGAAGGGTGGCAAGCTCACTCTCGTCGTCACCGCCGAGGATGCGGCTGACCGCGCGCGGATAGAACGCATTTTCGCCCCTTACACTTTCACGACGCGTGTCGATCTCACCGGAGCCTTCGCATGACCTTTCGCAGCCCGCGCACCCAGCTACGCACCCACAGCGTCGAGAACCAGCCGCCGCCGCTCGAAGGCGCCAATGCCTTTCTCGCCGATCCAGCGCTCTGCGAAGCGGTGGCGCGCGAAGGCGGGGCCTGGGCGGCCGAGGATCTCGCGGCGCTCGGCGCCAAGGTCTTCGACCCCGAATGGGTGCACAAGGCGGTGTCGGCGAACCGCTATACGCCCGAGCTCAAGCGCTTCGACCGCTTCGGCCAGCGCGTCGACACCGTCGAATTCCACCCCGCCTGGCATGACCTGATGGGTCTGGCCTACAAACATGAAGTGCATGCGCTGCCCTGGCGGACGAAGAATGCCGGCGGGCATGTCGCGCGCGGCGCCGCCTCGATGCTGTTCGCGCAGCTCGAGTGCGGCGTGCTCTGCCCGACCGCAATCACCTATGGCGTCGTGCCGATGATGTGGCAGCAGCCCGATCTCGCCGAGCAATGGGAACCGCTCATGGTCTCGAAAGACTATGACCCGCGCCCCATTCCGCATGGCGAGAAGAGCGGCATCTCGATCGCTTTCACCGCGACCGAGAAGCAGGGGGGCTCGGACATTCGCCGCAACATGACCGAGGCGAAGCCTGCGGGGCAGCCTGGGCCGGGCCGCGAATATATTCTCACCGGGCATAAATGGTTCTGCTCGGCCGCCGGCGCCGATATCATCTTTGTGGTCGCGCAGACCGAGAAGGGACCGGGCTGCTTCCTCGTGCCGCGCTGGCTGCCTGATGGCACGCGCAACCCGATCTCGCTCGAGCGGCTGAAGGACAAGCTTGGCAACAAGTCGAACGCCTCGACCGAACTCGAGTTCGAGGGCACGCATGGCTGGCTCGTCGGCGAGGAAGGGCGTGGCATTCCGGTGGTCATGGAGTTCATGCTCCACACCCGTTTCGACGTGTCGCTCGTGCCTGCCGGGATCATGCGGCTCGGCCTCGCGCATGCGACGCACCATGCGCGCAACCGCTCGGCCTTCCAGCGCCGCCTCATCGACCAGCCGCTGATGCGCAATGTCCTCGCCGACCTCACGGTCGAGAGCGAGGCGGCCACCGCGATGGTCTTCCGTATCGCGCGCGCCTTCGATGCGTCGCGCAGCGACGAAGGCGAACGTGTCTTCGGTCGGCTTGCGGTCGCGCTTTCCAAATATTGGCTGAACAAGCGCGTCGTGCCCTTCATCCACGAGGCGATGGAGGTGCATGGCGGCGCGGGCTATATCGAGGAATCGGTAATCCCCCGCTATTATCGCGAGGCCCCGCTCAACGGCATCTGGGAAGGGGCGGGCAATGTCATCAGCCTCGATGTGCAGCGCGCGCTGCGCAAGGAACCCGAGGCTGCCAATCTCTTCTTCGATGAATTGGCGACGGCCAAGGGCGGCAACCGCCATCTCGACGCCGCGGCGGCAGAACTCGACACGCTCATTCGCGGCGAGCCGCTCGCGGACAGCAGCGCGCGCTATCTTGCCGAGCGCATGGCGCTGTCACTCCAGGCCGCGGCGCTCGTCCGTCATTCGCCTGCCGCCGTGGCGGATGCCTTTTGTGCCACGCGTCTCGGCGGTGCCGGCGGCGCCGCTTTCGGGACGCTGCCCGCGAGCGCGGACCAGGATGCGATCCTCGAGCGAAGCTTCGTCCAAGGCTGACCGCGCGGTCCGGCGTTCGCGCGGCGGTGGTCCGCTATCCGGGAAGGCCGCCGCGTGCGATAGGACGCCGCACCACAGGAGCGGAGACGCATATGACGGGGAATATCTGGCTTGGCCTCGCGATCCTTTTCGAGGTGTTCGCGACGTCGCTGCTCAAGGCATCGGACGGCTTCTCGAAGCTCCTTCCGTCGGCGTTCGTCGTGCTCGGCTATGGTCTCGCTTTCTATTGCCTCTCGCATTCATTGCGTACGATCGAGGTCGGCGTTGCCTATGCCATCTGGTGCGGCGCGGGGATCGTCCTCATCACCGCGATCGCGTGGATCGCGTTCGGCCAGCGCCTCGATGCCTGGTCGCTGATCGCAATCGGGCTCATTCTCGCCGGGACGATCATGCTCAACCTGCGGGGCCTTTCCGCCTAGATGCGCCTGATCGCGGGGCCGGTTCCGATGCCATCGGCATCCGCTGTCGCTCAGGGCGCCTCGAGGTCGAGTGCGCGCACCCGTGCGAGGTCGCTGCCCGAGAAATGGCGCTGGCGCAGCGCCTCGCGCGCCTGCCGATAGGCCGCGCTGTCGGGACCGCTACCGGGCGCGAGTTTCTGCGCCTCGCTGCGATAGGCCACAAGCCGCCGGTCCCATTGCGCGCGCGCACCGTCGAGAAGCGCGAGGCGCTCGGCGGCAGCGGCGCCATATTGCGACCGGCGCAGCGCCGCGATATCGGCGTTCGACCCGCCCGCTGCGCGCAGCGCCTCGACCTTGCGGTGAAGCGTCGTCGGCGCGCTGGAGCGCGTCCGGGCATCGCGAAGCTCGGGCGGGAGATCGACATCGAGCGCGGCGAGCGCGCGTTGGCGCTCACCCTCGGTCATAGCCCCGTTGCCGGCGATCGCGAGGCGCTGCATGTCGATGTCGGCAAGCGCCGCATCGTCGCCATAAAAGGCCCTCGCGAGCGCAGGCCCGAGCACCGAGCGCTGCAGCGCGCGCATCGCGGCGATCCTTGCGCCGAGGTCCGCCGACCCGGCCGCTCCCGATCCGAGCGTCGCGCGCGCCGCCGCCTGGTAGGCGATATAGCGATCGAGAACCGCGGCGATCTCGGCCACCGTGCTATCGGCGAGCCCGCTGCTTACTGCGTGGAGGAGGATCCGGCCGCGCAGCACCTCCGGGCTTTCCTCGCCGCCGGCGCTGAGGAAATAGTCGAAGACGCGGCGGGCATTACCGTCGGGCACGAACTGGCCGCCACCGTCGACCGTGAAGCTGCCGTCGACGGCGGTTCCGGCGAGCGATGCCGGCAGCGGGGCGTGCGCTGCCGCCGGGATGGCGACGCGCGTCCGCGCGGCGGCAGCGGTGCCCGTGTCGGCAAGCGTGACGATCGAACCCTGGTCGCCATCGCCGGTGCCGCTTCCCGAAAGCATGCGCCAGGCCGCGAACGCAGCGAGCAGCAACGCGCCGCTCCCTGCCAGCGCGAGCGCCCGGCGAGGCGGCCGGGTGCCGGCATCGCTCGGGTTCACAGGCCGGCGGTCTTCAGCCGGTTCGCATGATTGCGGTAGAGCGTGCGCGGGTCGACTTCGAGTACCGAGGTCAGTCCGAAGAGATTATTGACCTCGTCGAGATGGTTCATCCGGTAATTGTCGCGGATGACCGTGCCGAAATGGCTGGCGCAGCGCTCGACCAGCCCGTCGTTCGGCTCGTCGTAGAAGAGGCTGAGCGCGACCAGCGCGGGATCGCTCGGATCATAGGCATTGGTGAAGGGCGCATCGCCCGACCAGCTATAGTTGCGGATCGGCCCCGCGCTGGTCTGGGTGACCGCTTGTCCCTGGCCGCAGGGACGTCGTCGGCATGCCCGCCGGGAAGCTCGCATTGAAGGCTGCGATTCCCGCCGGCGAGAAATTCTTGAGCACCGCGGTTATGCTGACCGGATCGGGGCTGCCGCCGAGCGAGCTCCAGATCATGCTGACGAGGTTGCTGAAGGCGTTGGAGGCCGGGGTCGGGACGAGCTGGCCGTTGACGTCGAAGGTGATGAGGTCCGAGCCCTTGTGCGGCGAGCCGACGGTGGTCAGCGAAGCGACGAGGTCGGGGCGCACCGCGGCGACATAGCGGATGTCGAGGCCGCCCTGGCTATGCCCGATCAGGTTGAATTTGAGCTGCTCTTGCCCTTGATCGCCCGGATGTCATCGAGCTGGGCGATCAGGGACTCCCCGCGGACCACCGAGCTGTTGAACGGGCTGACCTGCGTCACATAGACTTCGGCGCCGGTCGATCGCAGATTCTCGGGGATGCCGTTCCAATAGGGGAGGACGCCGCCGAGCTCGTTGAACCCCGCGAGACCATGTTCGAGGGACGATCGGATATTTCGTCCGCGTGAAGTCGCAATTGGTCCAGCAGATATCCCACGCCATCGCCGGCGTGGCGGCAAGCGCGGCGGCGACGATCGCCGCCCCTTTCAGCAGCGTCCTGGTAAGCGTCTTCATAGTCCGTCTCCCGATTATTTTCGTTGTGGATCGGTCGGCGGGCCTGGCTGCAGCTCTCAGCGTCTCCCTTCGGGCAGGATAGGCTCGAGCCAGCGCCAGAGGTCGCCTACGACCTCGGCCCGGTTGGTCTCGTTCAGCATTTCGTGACGGCCGCCTTCATAGAAACGGCTTTTGGTCTGTTTGCCGGCGGCGCGGTAGCGTTCGATCAGCGGCGCCACGCCCCCGAGAACGCAGTGAAGTGGATCCATTTCGCCCGAGAAAATATAGATGGGGAGGTCATTCGGGATGGCAGCGAGCGACGCGGGATCGGCGAGGCGCGGTCCCTCCGCGGCGAGCGAGGCGAAGCTCGCTTCGGTCAGACCAAAGCCGCAAAGCGGATCGGCGACATAGAGATCGACCTCGGCCTCGTCGCGGCTCAGCCAGTCGAAGGCCGTGCGCGCGGGCTCGAAGGGTGAGTTCAGCGCTGCGATCAGTCCGGCTGGATCGCCCCCCGCCGGAATATGGTCGACCGCGACCGATCCCGAGAGGACCAACCCGTCGAGCCGGTCGCCATGATCGATGGCAAGTGCCTGCGCGATCATCGAGCCCATCGAATGGCCGAACAGGATGAGCGGGACGTCGGGTTCGGCCGCCCTTGCCCAGTCGATGAGGGCCAGCAGATCGCTCTCGACGGCCTGGAAACCGCCGTCGCCATAATCGCCGAGGCGGTCCACCGCCAGCGCGTCGGCACCATGGCCGCGGTGGTCGATCGCGACGATGTCGATGCCCTTGCGAATGATCGGCTCGAGCGGCGCAAGATAGCGGCCCGCATGCTCGCCCATGCCGTGCGAGACGGGCCATGACCGCGCGCACCGGCTCGCCCGACGACCAGCGCCGGGCGAGTGGCGCAAGCCCTCCCTGCTCGCGTAACCTGAAAAACGTCTCTTCGATCGGGGCGTCGTTCACCGGAAGCGCGCCGTCAGTTCGACCCCGAAGCGGCGCGGATAGGGCACGGTCGAAAATTTGGTGAGCGTCGAGGGATCGATCTGGATGCCCGTCGACTTGCGGTTATCGGTAAGGTTCTTGGCATAAGCGGCGATCTCGAAGCGCCCCGACGGCTCGACGAACGCGATGCGCGCGCCGAGGTCCCAGAAAGCGGGGACACGGAAATCGGCGCTGTTCGTCGCCGAGAAATATTGCCGCGTGACATTGGTCGCATCGGCATGGAAGCTCAGCGATCCCTCGGCACCGATCGGTATCCGATAGTCGGCGGCAAGATTGAGCGTGCGGTGCGGCGCCTCGATCAGCTCATTGCCTGCGAGATCGACGCCGTTGAGCAGCAGTTCCTTATATTCGCTGTCGAGAAGGCCGAGCCCCGCGGTAAAACTCAAGCCCTCGGCCGGACGAAGCGCGGCCTCGATCTCGAGACCCTTGATCTCCGAACGGCCCGCATTGACGAGCTGCTGGGCGCCGATGCCGACGACGTTGATGAACTGCTGGTTGCGGAACTTGTAGAGGAAGGCCGAGGCGTTGAACGTCAGCATACGGTCGAACAATTGCGACTTGAGGCCGACTTCCCAGCTGTCGAGCTTCTCGGGATTGGCGACATTGAGGTCGGCGGGGTTGGTGAGCGCGCCGCCGTTGATCGCGCTGCTGCGGTAGCCGCGCGCGAACTGGCCGTAGAGCATGATGTCGTCGCTGGGCTTCAGCCGGACCCCGATGCGCCCGGTCGGCTCGCCGTCGCTGTAACTTTGATCGGCCTGGACCGGGATGATCGGCGCGACCTGGAAATTGGTGAGCCGGCCCTTATCCCATGTGTAGCGGACGCCGCCGTAGACGGCGAGCGCCTGCGACAAGTCGAAAGTGCCGTCGGCATAGACGGCGTAGGAGCGGCGCGCCTGCTCATAGCTCTGGGTGAGCACCGGGAAGACCGGCGGGCCCGCCGAACAGCAGATAGGTCGTCTCGATGTCGATATCGTCACGCTGGTGATAGAGGCCGAAGATCGCGTTGAACGGCCCGCCCCCGTTGGTCGAGAGGCGGAGGTCCTGGCTATATTCCTCGGTCTTCGACCCGAAATCGATGTGGAGCAGCGGCGCGATCGTGCCGTCGCCATCGACGAGATTGAGGAAGCGGCCGCCAATATAGGAGCTGATCGAGGTCAGCGTGACGCCGCCCATATCCTTGTTCATCGTCAGGATCGCGCCGCGGCCGCGCACTTCGATCACCCCCGAGCGGTCGGTGGCGACCTGGTGGCGGCTGAGCGGCGTACCGTCGAACGGATTGAGGCGGGGGTTGAGGCCGAAGGCATTGGTGCCGCCGGGGCCAAGGCCCTCGTTGATCGCGCCGATCGCGCGCGCGTCATTCTGGACCGCGAAGAGCCGTAGCGTCGCGTCGAAGCCGCTGTCGTCCTTGTAGCCGAAGGTGAGGCGGCCGGCCTTGCGGTCGATGTTCGAGAGATCGCGCCCCGCCGGGTTCACATTCTCGATATAACCGTCCGAGTGCGCGACATTGAATGCAAAGCGAACCGAGAGCCTGTCCTCGATCAGCGGCGCTTCGCCCGCGCCCTTGATTTCGGCATAATTATATTCGCCATAACCGACGCTGATCTCGCCTTCGTTGCGAAAAGTCGGCGCCCGCGAGATGAAGTTGATCGCGCCTGCGGTCGTGTTCTTGCCAAACAAGGTGCCCTGCGGCCCGCGCAGCACTTCGACGCGCTCGATGTCGAAGATCTGGGCGCCGCCGAGGAAGGAGGAGCCGACATAGACTTCGTCATAGAAAACGCCGGTCGGCGAGATCGCATTGAGGTTGAACTCGGGGGTCGAGATGCCGCGGATCGCGAACTTCGGCTGGCTTTCGTCGCCGAGCACCGAGACGCGAAGATTGGGGGTTTTGGCGAGCGATCTCGGTGCCGCTGTCGATTCCGGCCGCCTCGAGCTGGGCGCTGCCGAGCGCGGTGACCGAGACTGGCACGTCCTGGAGGCGCTGCTCGCGCTTTTGCGCGGTGACGATGATCGTGCCGTCGTCGGCGGCGGCCGCGCCGTCGCTTGTGCTTTGCGCCCATGCCGCCCGCGGGGCAGAAGGCGGCACTCGCGCACAAGACCATGAGCGCGCGGCGGCGCAGTTTCCGAAATTCCATACTGTCCTCTCCCGAACTGCGGTCGCTGATGCGACTCGCCTGTGCAGCGTCAAGCCGCGCCGGCTATATTATGCAGTTTCTGCAAGATTCCAAGCTGGAAGTTTCAAATTGGTAAATTGGTTTCCTGCCCAAAGGCTTCTTCGAGGAAAGCAAGACCCGCGGCCAGCTTGGCCTGATCCATATGGCTGACGCGTCCGGTCAGGAATTTGGTTGCCGAGTCGATCATCGTGCTTACGAACTCGCGGGCCCGCAGAAGTGAGCCGTAGCATCTTCTCGCGGCCCGAACCGGGGCTCTCGATAATCTCGATCATTTCGTGCGGCGGGCTCGCGGTATCGCGGATGATCTTGGTGACATTAGGCGGGCTCATCTCGAACCAGGTTCCAAGCGTCGCCTCGATATCCTTGCGCGGCATCCAGCCATCGGCCCCCGCCTCGGAATGCAGGAGCCAGAGGAGGGCCGCCTGCTTGCGGCCAAGCCGGCCCTGGCCCATCGCCTGCTCCATCTCCATGCCGAACCGGTAGTGGACGGGATAGAAATAGCCGAGCACGCGCTCGGCAAAGGCGTCGGGGTCTGCGCGCCGCGCCCGCTTTGCTCCAGTTCCACTCTCTTGCATCGGCGCATCGTCCCCCTTCGCCCGCTACCTTGCACGATGCAGCGGGGACGGCGCAAGCGGGGGTGAGGGCGGTCGTCAGTCTAGCCTCGCGGTTTTAGGATCGCAGCCATCGCCGCGGCGACGGCGGGGTCGCGCGCGAGCCGGACGACATGCGCTTCTTCCAGCGCGAGCTGCGCGGGAAGATCGTTGGTGCGCGCCGCGCGGGTCAGCAGCTTGATCGCAGAATAAGCGCCGCCCGGCCCCTCGGCGAAAGCGCGCGCGGTGGTCTCGGCGGCCGCCGCGAGCGCGTCATCCTCAACCACATCGTCAACCCGAGTGACCTCGCCTCGTCGGCGGCCAGGAAACGCGCCGTCATCAGGAGAGCGCCCGCCTGCCGGGGCCCGAGGGCCTGCGTCAGGAACCAGCTGACACCGGCGTCGGCGCTAAGGCCGAGCCGCGCATAACCGTCGAAAAGCGCGCCGTCCGGCCCGCGACGACGAGATCGGCCGCCAGCGCAAGCCCGAAACCGGCGCCGATCGCCGTGCCTTGCACCGCGGCGACGACCGGTTTGGGAAGGCGATAGAGCCGCTCGAGCATCGCATGAAAGCCGGTCGCATTTCCTGTAGCTCGTCCGCGACGCGGTCGAGCTTGCCGGCAAAATGCTTGAGGTCGGCACCGGCGCAGAAATTAGCGCCCGATCCCGCGATCAGCACGGCGCGAACCGCCGGATCTTCGGCCTCGTCCACCGCCCCCATAAGGTCGGCCTATAAGGCCGGGCGTTACGGCATTGCCGCTGGCAGGGCGGTCCAGACTGATCCGGAGCAGACCCGCCTCAAATTCGGTGACGACGCTTTCGCTTTCGGCCTTGCTGGTCATGACTGGCTTTCCTTCAGATAAGCGGCGCGCAGCGCGGTCTTGTACAATTTGCCATTGGGCTGGCGCGGCAATTCGGCCGAAAGATCGACCGACCGGGGCACCTTGATGCGCGAGAGATGCGCACGGCAATAGACGATGATCTCTTCCTTATATTCCGCCTCGTCGGCGGGCCAAGCGGCGGGCTGGACGACCGCCTTCACTTCCTGCCCGAATTCCTTGTTGGGAATGCCGAAGACCGCGGCATCGTCAATTCCGGGATGCATGACGAGCAACTGCTCGATCTCGGCGGGATAGACATTAACCCCGCCGGTGATGATCATGAAATCCTTGCGGTCGGCAAGAAAGAGATAGCCCTCCTCGTCGAGCCAGCCCATGTCGCCGAGCGTCACCCAGCCGCGGTCATTATAGGCGCGCGCGGTTTTCGCCGGATCCTTGTGATATTCCATTGCCGGGCCATTGGCGAAGAAGATGTGGCCGATCTCGCGCGCCGGCAGCGCCTTGCCATCGCCGTCCAGAATATGCAGGTCGCCAAAGACCGAGCGGCCGACCGATCCCGGGCGGGCGAGGGCCTCGGCGCTGTCGATCGACGTATAGCCGACCGCCTCGGACCCTGCGTAAAACTCCCAGACGATCGGGCCCCACCAGTCGATCATCTGCTGCTTGAGTTCCGGCGGGCAGGGCGCGGCCGCATGGATCGCGATGCGGTGGCTCGACAGGTCGTAGCGCGCCTTTGTCTCGTCGGGCAGCCGAACCATGCGGTGGAGCATCGTCGGGACCCACTGGCTGTGGGTTACGCCGAAGCGGTCGATGGCCGCGAGCGCGCCCTCGGCATCGAAGCCTTCCATGATGATGTTCGTGCCGCCGGCGCGGTGGACCGCCATCGAATATTTGGTCGGCGAGCCGTGATAGAGCGGGGCGGGGGTCAGATAGCGCGTCGCGGCGTCGAAGCCATAGAGCTGCGTGAGAAGCGAGGCGAGGGGGTTTGCTTCGTCGCGCTTGGCACCGCCGCGCGGCTTGATGCCTTTCGGCCGCCCGGTCGTGCCCGACGAATAGAGCATGTCGGCGCCGACGGCATCGGTCGGCCCGACCGCGAGTTCGGCCTCGGTCTCGATCAGGGTGCGCAAGGATGATGTTCCTCCCGCTCCCGTACCGGTGAGAATCCAGTGCACGACCTGCGGCAGGCCCGGTTTGATTTCGCCGATCAGACCCTCATGGGCAGGGGAGGCGATGACGATCCGCGAACCGCTGTCCTCGACCAGATAGGCCACTTCGCTTGCTGTCAGGCGTGTGCTGACGGGCGTGAAATAGAGCCCCGCATACCAGGCGCCCCATGCCACCGGATGGTACATGATCTCGTTTTCGATCATCATGGCGAGATGATCGCCCGGCCCGAACCCGAGCCTTCGCAGCAGCCCGGCGAACCTGCGGGCGAGACTGTCGAGCTCGCCGTAGGTCATCGTCTCGCCGGTCGCGGCCATGATCGTTGCGGCGCGGTCCGGCGCGCTCTGCGCTACCACTTGCGGGTTCACGACGGGGCTCCCGCGAGCGCGGAAGCGCAGTTCGATGCGGTCATATCTCTCTCCCGATTCTTGTCGATTCTCCTGCATTATGCGCGGCGCGACAGATTATGCAAATTTTGAACACTTGCGATATTGAACAATCTTGCATAGGAGACGGTCGAACAGCAAAAGACGGATCGGGGAGAAGATTTTGGCCAGCCATGCATTCGATATGGCGCCGTGGAGCACGGCGCTCTCGCCCGACCATCAGCAGTTCTTCGACGAAGCCGACCGTTTTGCCCGCTCGGAGCTGCGGCCTCTCGCGGCCCGGATGGACGATGAGGAATGGTGGCCCGACTCGGCCTTTCGGTCGCTCGGCAAGCTCGGCTATTTCGGGATAAGCGTTCCGGCTGAACTCGGCGGGACGGGTGCGGATATTTTTACCACTGGCCTCGTCGCGCAGGCTTTCGCCCGCTCGAACCACGCCTTCGCGCTTGCCTGGGTCGTTCACGAGAATCTATGCCTCGGCAATGTCTATGCCAATGCCAATGATGAGCAACGCGCCCGTTTTCTGCCAAACTGCTGAGCGGCGAGTGGATCGGGGCGCTCGGGCTCACCGAGCCCGGCGCGGGCTCCGACGCGCTCGGCTCGATGCGCACGACGGCGCGGCGCGATGGCGACGATTATGTCCTGAACGGCGGCAAGATATACATTCACCAACGGTCCCGTCGCCGACGTTGTTCTCGTCTATGCCAAGACCGACATGGCGGCCGGGCCCAAGGGCATCTCCGCCTTCGTCGTCGAAACCGATACGCCCGGCTTCAAGGTTGCGCAGAAGCTCAAGAAAATGGGCTTTCGCGGCAGCCAGACCGCCGAGCTTGTCTTCGAAGAGTGCCGGGTTCCCGCGGCCAATCGGCTGCGCGGGGAGAATCAGGGCGTCGCGGTGGTGATGAGCGGGCTCGACCTCGAGCGCGCGATCATCTCGCCGATCATGCTCGGCATCTGCGAGCGCGCGCTCGAGCTCACGATCGAGCATGCCAAGACGCGCGAACAGTTCGGCCAGCCGATCGCGGGCTTCCAGATGATCCAGGCCAAGCTCGCTGACATGTTCGTCTGGATCGAGACGATGCGCAGCTTCACCTACCAGGTGCTCGCCGAATGTACGGCGATCGCGCATGGCGAAGGCGGGCGCGGGCGCATCCATGCGCTCACCGCGGCATCGGTGATGTATGCCGCGGAAACCGCCAACCGCATTCTCAACGAGGCGGTGCAGATCCATGGCGGCACCGGCTATATCTGGGAAAGCGAGATCAACCGGCTCTTCCGTTCGATCAAGCTGATGGAGATCGGCGCCGGAACGACCGAAGTGCGCAAGCTCATCATAGCGGCCGATCTTCTCAAATGAGCGGCGCCGCGCGCACTGCGGCGAGCCGGCTCGCGCGCGAGCCGCATGCGCTCGCTCCCGATCTCTTCGCCGGCCGGACGGTGCTGGTCTCGGGCGGCGGGAGCGGCATCGGCATGGCGATCGCCTGGCTCTTCGGCCGGCTTGGCGCGCGTGTCGCGATCTGTGGGCGCTCGGCCGAGCGGCTGGAACAGGCCGCCGCCGACATCACGGCGCACGGGATCGACCTCCTCTGGATGCCGACCGATATCCGCGACGAAGAGGCGGTGGCGCGGTTGTTCGATGCCGTCACCGGCCGATTCGGGTCGCTCGATGCCCTCGTCAACAACGCCGGCGGGCAATATCCGCAGGCCGCCGCGGACATCGTTCCCAAGGGTTGGCGCGCGGTTGTCGAGACCAACCTGACCGGCAGCTGGCTCATGATGCAGGCCGCCGCGACGTACTGGATCGGCGCGGGCCGACCGGGAATCGATCGTCAACATCGTCGCGTCGAACGAACGCGGCATGCCCGGCATCATTCACAGCAGCGCCGCGCGCGCGGGGGTGATCAACGCGAGCAAGACCGCGGCGGTCGAATGGGGCGCCAACGCGATCCGCGTCAATTGCATAGCCCCCGGTCTCATCGAGACGCCGGGTCTCGACGTCTATCCGGAAGAGGCACGCGCCGGCTTTGCGAACGCCAATCCCCAGCGCCGGTCGGGTGACCCTTGGGAGGTCGCGCAGGCGGTGGCCTTTCTTTCAAGCCCGGCTGCGTCGTTCGTGACCGGGGCAGACGCTGGTCATCGACGGTGGCGGCGCGCTTTCGGGCGAACTTTGGACCCATCGTCCCAGCCCCTATGATCGAGGAACAACGGAACAGTGAATGTGTCGGGTAAGAAGGCGCTCGTCGTGGGCGCATCGAGCGGGATCAATCTCGCGATCGCGAAACGGCTCGGCGAGCAGGGCGCGCGCCTTGTCGTCGCGAGCCGGACGTCCGAGCGCATCGCGGCGGCAGCGGAGGGGCTTTCGCGCCGATGGTCTCGACGCGATCGGGATCGCGGGCGACGGTGCGCGACGCGGCCGCGATGGAGGATGTCGCCGGGCAGGCGGCGCGGCACCTCGGCGGGATCGATATCGTCGTCTCGGGCGCTGCGGGGAATTTCTTCGCGTCCGCCGAGGATATGTCCGCTAACGGTTTTCGCACCGTCGTCGAGATAGATCTCATCGGCACCTTCAACGTCTTCAAGGCTGCGTTTGCGCATCTTACGCGGCCGGGCGCCTCGCTCGTCGCCGTGTCGGCGCCGCAGGCGCAGCGCGCAATGCGCAACCAGGCGCACGCCTGCGCCGCCAAGGCGGGCGTCGATATGCTCACCAAATGCCTCGCGCTCGAATGGGGCGCTCACGGCATTCGGGGTGAACGGTGTCTCGCCGGGCCCGATTGCCGATACCGAAGGGCTGGCGCGGCTGACGGGCGAGGGCGATCTCGCCGATCGCGTGCAGGCGGCGCTCGCGCTTCCCTATTTCGGCCGCGGCAGCGACGTCGGCGATGCCGTCGCCTTTTTGTGCAGCGATGCCGCGAGCTATGTGACCGGCACGATCCTCGACTGCGACGGCGGCATGCGCCTCGGCGATCTGCCCGTCCCGTCCGGGTCGCGGTGACGCCATGACCTATACTTTCGGACAGCGTGCTCGTGGCCAACCGCGGCGAGATCGCGGCGCGCATCCTGCGAACGGTGAAGGCGAAAGGGCTGCGCGCGCTCCTGGTCGCGCACGCTGTCGACGGACGGACTCCGGCCATGGCGCTGGCCGACGAGACGATGATGATCGAAGGCGACACTCCCGTCGCGGCCTTTCTCGACGGCGATGCGATCATCGCCGCGGCCAGGGCGATGGGCGCCGGGGCGATCCATCCCGGCTATGGATTTCTTTCCGAGAACGCCGCCTTCGCGCGCGCGGTCGAGGCAGCGGGGATCGTCTGGATCGGCCCAGCGCCCGAGACGATCGATCTCATGGGCGACAAGATCTCGGCCCGCCGCTTCGTTGCGGAGCGCGGCTTCCCCGTCGCGCCGTCGGTCATCGAGGAGGACGACCCCGACAATTTTGCGGCGCATGCGCGCGCGGTCGGCGCGCCGCTGCTGATCAAGCCTTCGGCGGGCGGGGGCGGCAAGGGCATGCGCATCGTGCGCGATCTCGATACGCTCGAAGAGGAGATCGCGACCGCCCGGTCGGAGGGCGAGCGCTATTTCGGCGACGGGCGCCTGTTCATCGAGCGCTATGTCGAAAATCCCCGCCATATCGAAGTGCAGGTCCTCGGCGACGGCAGGGGCGGCGCGCTCCATCTTTTCGAGCGCGAATGCTCGCTGCAGCGCCGCTTTCAGAAGATCGTCGAGGAGGCTCCCTCGCCGGCGCTGGACGAAACCGAGCGCCAGCGCATCTGCGAGGCAGCGGCCGGCATCGCCCGCGCCTGCGACTATCGCGGCGCGGGAACGGTCGAGTTCATCTATGGGGGCGACGGCGAATTCTACTTTCTCGAGATGAACACGCGGCTCCAGGTCGAGCATCCGGTCACCGAGATGATCACCGGCGTGGATCTCGTCGAACAGCAGCTCGCGATCGCCGCCGGCGCCCCGCTGCCCGTGGCGCAGGATGGTCTCCTGCGCGCAGGTCATGCAATCGAGGTGCGCATCTATGCCGAGGACCCGGCGGCCGGTTTCACGCCGACCACCGGACCCGTGCTTCGCCTCGTCCCGCCCGCCGGCGCCCGCTTCGATGCCGGCCTCATCGAAGGCGAACGCGTGCATGCCGCCTTCGACCCGATGATCGCAAAACTCATCGTCCATGGCGCCGATCGCGCGGCCGCGCTCGCCGCGATGGACAGCGCGCTCGCGCGTCTCACCCTCCTCGGGGTGACCACAACATCAATTATCTCCGCCGCCTGCTCGCCGATCCCGATGTCGCGGCGGGGCGGATGCATACTGGGCTCATCGCGGAGAAAAGCCGGGCTGGCTGCCGAGCCGCCGCCGAGCGCCGAGGCGATCGATGCGCTGACGGCGCTTGCGGCGCTCGTCATCCCCGACGTCGGCGCGGCGCTCGACGCGGTCCCCGACAGGCATGCGGCAATGGGAAGGTGGCGCAACTGATGCAGGGCTATTTGCGCATCGGCGAGACAATCGCCCCGCTCGCGCTCTCGAAAGGGCCAAGACTCGCCGACGGCCGGCTCGCGTCGATCGAGGCGGACTGGCTCGTCATCGGCGGCCAACGCTGGCCAATCGCCCATGCGCGCGGACGGTGACCGGCTGTGGGTCCATCTTGGCGGCCAAATCCATGAACTTGTCTGGGTCGATCCCGTGGCCTTTCACGAGGCGGCCGGAGCTGGGGGCAGCGACAATATCGTCGCAGCGCCCATGCCCGGCGTCGTCGTGCGCCTGATCGCCGCGGAAGGCCAGGACGTGACCGAGGGCGAACCTCTGCTCGTGATTGAGAGCATGAAACTCGAAACCACGCTGCGCGCGCCTTCGGACGGCACACTCGCTCTGCATGTCGCGGCCGGGCAGGGCTTCGATCGCGGCGCGCCGCTCGCCACCATCACGCCGAAGGACTGACACATGCGGCGCATCATCAGCAGGATTTCGCCGGCCTCAGCCGACTTCGCGGCCAACGCGGCGCACCACCGCGCCATCGCGGCCGACCTGGCCGAACGGCAGCGCAGTGCGCGCGATGACCGGCCGGAACGTGATCGCGAGCGGCTGGCGCGGCAGGGGAAGATGGGGCTGCGCGAGCGGCTTGAGGCTTTTGCTCGACCCGGGCACGCCTTTCCTCGAGCTTTCGACCCTGGCGGCGGGCCGCGCCTATGGCGGCGAGGTGCCAGGAGCAGGCCAGCTGACCGGGATCGGCATTGTCGGCGGCCGCGAGGTGATGATCCGCGCCGACGATCCCGCGGTGAAGGGAGGGGCCTGGTATCCGCACTCGGTGAAAAAGATCGTCCCGCGCGCTCGACATCGCGATCGAGAACCGGCTCCCCGTTGTCCATCTGTGCGACAGCGCCGGCGGCTTCCTGCCGCTCCAGGCCGATTTCTTCCCCGACCGTTATCACGCCGGGCGCATCTTCCGGAACCAGTCGATCCTCTCCCAAGCTCGGCGTCCCGCAGGTCGCGATCGTGATGGGGCATTGCACCGCGGGCGGCGCCTATATTCCAGCTCTCAGCGACTATTCGGTGATCGTTCGCGGCACCGGCGCGGTCTTCCTCGGCGGGCCGCCGCTCGTCAAAGCCGCGACCGGCGAGGTGGTGAGCGTCGACGAGCTCGGCGGCGCCGACATGCACACCAGCGTCTCGGGCCGTCGCCGATTACCCGGCCGCATCCGAAGCCCATGCCGTCGCGCTCGCACGCGAGGTCCTCGCCTCGCTCGCGCTGCGGCCGAAGACGCGGATCGACGAGGCGGCCGCGGAGCCGCCGGCCTATGATCCCGAAGAGCTTTACGGCATTCTCCCGCGTGACCCGCGCACCCAGTTCGACATGCGCGAGGTGATCGCGCGGATCGCCGACGGCAGCCGCTTCCATGAATATCAGCCGGCCTTCGGCACCACGCTCATCTGCGGCTTCACGCGGATCTGGGGCTATAAGGTCGGCATTCTCGCCAACAATGGCGTGCTCTTCTCCGAAAGCGCTCTCAAGGGGACGCACTTCATCCAGCTTTGCGACAAGGATCGCACCCCGTTGCTTTTCCTTCAGAATATCACCGGCTTCATGGTCGGGCGCGACTATGAACGCGGCGGGATTACCAAGGATGGCGCGAAAATGATAATGGCGGTCTCGGGGGCGAGCGTGCCCAGTTCACGGTCAATGCCAATGCCAGCTACGGGGCCGGGACCTACGGGATGGCAGGCAGGGCGTTCGACAGCCGTTTCCTCTTTTCCTGGCCGCATGCGCAGGTCGGCGTCATGGGCGCCGAGCAGGCCGCGAATGTGCTGACCGAGGTCAAGATGCGCCAGCTCGCGCGCGAGGAGCGCACGCTCGGCGAGGCCGAGGCTGCTGCCATCCGCGATCCGATCCTCGCCGAATATGCCGACAAGGCGAGCGCCTGGCATGCCACGTCCGAGCTTTGGGACGACGGCATCCTCGATCCCGTCGCTACCCGCAATGCGCTCGGCATCGCGATCTCGGCGGCGCTGAATGCGCCGATCGACGATCCCGCGCATTATGGCGTATTTAGGATGTGACTAGTCTGCGACTTCGGCGGTCGGCGGCGCATCGTTGCTGAGCGGCTGGAAGGCGAGCTTGAAGAACTGGATGCCGCGGTCGAGCTGCGCCTGGTCGACATGCTCGAGATGGCGCCCGAGATAGTCGATCGACTGGCGGATGGACTCGTCGAGAAAGGCCCGGCCCTTCGGCGTCAGGCAGACGAGCTTTTCGCGCCCTGAGGTCGGATTCTCGATCTGCTTCACAAGCTCGAGCGGCGGGCGGGTCAGTTCGCGTAGCAGGTTCGATACGCTCGAATTGCTGATTTCAAACCAGGCGGATAGCCGCTCCTCGATGAGTTTGCGGCGCAGCCACCCATCCTTGTCGCCGCGCGAATGGATCAGCCAGAGGATCGTCCCCTGCTTTCGCGAGATGCGGCCCTGGCCCATCACCGTCTCGACATCGATGCCGATCCGGTAGTGCATCGGATAGTAGAAAGACAGGAGATCTCCGAGGCTGGAGCGCCACTTATCGCCGCCTGCGGGCTGTTCACCCGCGGCTGCGTCCGGGCGCCCGTCGCCGCCCTGTCCCGTGTTGTCCTGCTTTGCCATGTGACCCTCTCCGGGCGTGACTGTGCCATGAAGACCAAAGATTCAACAGTGAAATAATTTGATTGTTCAATTCTTGCATTATTTTGATTCTGCAGTTAGCACCCGTTCGAGGTTGGCTGAAGAAGGGCCCGCCCGACACGAGGCCGGTCAACGACGCCGGCGGGAAGGGAGAGATAATGCAAAAGGCGATCCGGGGCGCAGGCGCGTCGATCTTGATACTGTCACTTCTATCTGCCGCGCCGGCGTTGGCGCAGGACAGCGAAACCGAAACGAGCGGGGACGGCGTCATCGCGCCGGGCGAAATCATTGTCACCGCGCAGAAGCGCTCGCAGCGTCTCCAGGACGTGCCGGTCTCGATTTCGGCCTTCTCGAGCGAGCAGCTCGAGGGCAGCGGCATCATCAACCTCACCCAGATCGCACCGCGCGTTCCCGGCTTCTACGGCGGCAGCGCCGGCGCAACCCGGCCCCAGCTTTATATTCGCGGCATCGGCAGCCGCCAGTTCGACGCGGGCTCCGAGGCATCGGTCGGGGTGTTCGTCGACGAAGTCTATCTCGGGCGCACCGCGGGCACGCTTGGCGCGCTTCGCGATATCGAGCGCATCGAAGTCCTCAAGGGGCCGCAGGGCACGCTCTATGGCCGCAATACCATCGGCGGGGCGATCAACGTCATTACCAAGGGGCCGACCGACAGTTTTGCAGCTGAGGCCGAGGCGGGTTTCGGAAATTTCGACGCCTATAATGTGTTTGCCGCGGTCTCGGGGCCGCTGCTCGGCGACACGGTCAAGGGCCGCATCGCCGGCTGGCGGACATTTTCCGAAGGCTATATGAAAAACCCGCAGACCGGCAATCATGCCCAGGGCATCGACAATTATGGCGGGCGGCTGCGCCTCGATTTGGAGCCGAGCCCCGATTTCAGCATCAGCCTGATCGGCGAGCTGCTGCGCGACGATGGCTATTCCTTCTCAGGCAAGAGCGAAGGCACGATCGTCAACCCGAATGCGGTGTTCTTCGCGCGCGCCGGCGCGGTGCCGGTCAAGTCGCCGGGCCGTTACACCGAGCGCACCAACCGCGACAATCTGCTCGATCGCAATGTCGAGACCTTCAGCGGCAAGATCGACTGGGACCTCGGCGTCGGCACGCTCACCTCGATCACCGCCTACCGCCACAACCGGGCGATCGACGACCGCGATTTCGACAATACGTCGCTCGACGTGATCCAGCAGGTCAGCGACGAGCGGAGCAAGCAGTTCACCCAGGAATTCCGCTTCGCGTCCGATCCGAGCGGGCCCTTGTCCTTCGGCGGCGCGGTCGACTGGATCGTCGGCGGCTTTTATTATGACGACCGCAGCACGCGCGTCGACACTTTCAATTCGGCGCCGACAGCGTGAAGTTCGCACTCACCGGCGCGCGCCAGACCGACGTCGCGGCGACGCGCTACCAGACGAAGAGTCTTGCGGCCTTCGCTCAGGCGACGGTGCATATCACCGATGCGCTCGATCTGACGCTCGGCGGACGCTATACCGAGGACAAAAAGGATGCGGTCTCGAGCGGCACGACCACCGCGCCGGGCATCCCGCTGGTCGCCGCCAATTTCACGACCGCGCAGGGCGGCAAGTTTAGCTCGTTCGATCCGCGCGTGACCTTGTCCTATCAGCCGACGCGCGACCTCAATTTCTACGCGAGCTACAATCAGGGCTTCAAGTCGGGGGGCTTCCAATATGTGCCCTTCTCGGCCGCGCAGGCCAATGTCGTGTTCGAGCCCGAGAGCCTCGACGCCTATGAGGTCGGCTTCAAGACGCAGCTTCTCGATCGCCGCCTGACCTTCAACGGCTCGGCCTATTATTACGATTATAAGGATCTCCAGGTGCTGCGCGTCGTCGCGGTCCCCGGCGGCGGCGCCGCGACACTTATCACCAATGCGGCGACGAGCGAGATCAAGGGCTTCGAGCTCGAACTTGTCGCGCGGCCGTCCGGACCGCTTCGAGGCGAATTTGAGCTACGCCTATACCGACGCCAAATATAAGGCCTTCCCGTTCAACGCGACGACCGACTTCTCGGACACGCGCCTCGTCCGTGCGCCGGTGCATTTCGGTCAATGCCGGGGCGCAGTGGACGATCCCCTTTGGCGGCGACAATTCGCTCCAGCTGCGCGCCGACTATGCGTTGCTGAGCCAATTCTTCTTCGAGCCGGGCGAAGGCAATGCGATCTATGGCACGACGACGCCGCTCGCGGTGCAACCAAGCTATGGCCTGCTCGATCTGCGCGCCACCGCGCGCATCGGCGATTTCCGGGTGAGCGCCTTCGTGATGAATGCGACCGACAAATATTACCGTCGCACCGTTCTCGCTCTGCCAGGGCAACTTGTTGGCTATCCCGGCGCGCCGCGCACCTACGGGCTGACGGTCGGCTGGTCGATGTAGTTCGCATTCCGGGTTCGGGAGCGGGGCCTAAGGCCTCTCTCCCGCCCACCTGATACTGTACGCATACCGCTCCCTGGGAATTCCCGCCGGCGAGCCTCTCCCGATCAGCGCGAGGCGAAGGCAAATAGCGGTGCGAAGGCCTCGATGAGATCGCCGCCGAGGGCGGTCAGCCGGTAACCGCCGCCCTCCGCCTGTTCCACGATGCCGGCGCTTCGCAGCGCATCGAGCCGGGTCTGCAACACGGTCGGCGAGATCGTCATCGCCTCGCGTAGATCGCGCCCAACCGCAGCCACCAGCCGCAAAAAGCAGCTCCCATGCGTCGGCCGCCTGCCTGCGCCCAGGCTCGCGGCATTCTATTGGCTCGGTTCGGCGAGAGGAAGAGAGGGGAAGGGGCTTCGCGGCAGGTTCCGAGCCGGGAGAGAGCTCTCGCGGCGGCCTGCCACGGAGATGGCACATGGCCCGATCGCAACCGAAAATCACCCTGAGTCACTCGCGCGACATACCCTTCGACAGGCTCCGCCTGTCGGCGGCCAATGTCCGGCGCGTGAGGCCGAACGAGGGAATTGCGAACCTTGCTGACGACATTGCGCGGCGCGGTTTGCTCCACAATCTGAACGTGCGCCCGATCCTCGACGCCGGGGGTCAGGAAACCGGCGATTATGAAGTTCCGGCGGGCAGGCAAGGCGCTATCGCGCGCTCGAACTCCTGGTCAAGTCGCGGCGTCTGGCCAAGGATGCGCCCATCCCGTGCCGCGTCCGCGCCGCGGATGACGAGATTCTCGCCGAGGACGACAGTCTCGCTGAAAATGCGCAACGCGTGAACCTTCATCCGCTCGACCAGTTCAGGGGGATGCAGGCTCTCGTCGATAAGGAGCAGGCGATCGAGGACATCGCGGCCCATTTCTTCGTCACACCTGCGGTCGTCCGCCAGCGGCTGAAGCTCGCATCGGTGTCGCCGACGCTCCTCGACATCTATGGCGAAGATCGCATGTCGCTCGAATTGCTGATGGCCTTCACCGTCGCGGACGACGAAGAGCGGCAGCTCCAGGTCTGGGAAATGATCGCCGATTCGCACGATCCCTCGCCGGCCTGGGTGCGCCGGAAGCTCACCGAGAACAGCGTCCGCGTGACCGACAAGCGCGTCCGCTTCGTCGGCCTCGATGCCTATGTCGAGGCAGGCGGCAGCGTAGTGCGCGACCTGTTCGAAACCGATCATGGCGGGTGGCTGACCGATGTCGGCCTGCTCGATCGGCTCGTGGCTGGAAAGCTCGAGGTCGAGGCGGCGCGGATCGGAGCCGAGGGCTGGAAGTGGGTCGACGCCGCCGAAGAGCATGTTTTCAACCCCGGCCGCGGTCTGCGCGTGCTCGGCGGCGACGAGGTCGCGATGACCGAGGAGGAAGAGAAGCGCGCGGCCGAGCTCGAGGCCGAGGGCGAGGCGCTAAGCGAGGAATGGAGCGACGCGGACGATGTGCCCGACGAGGTTCATGCCCGGCTCGAGGCGATCGACGCCGAGATCAGCTGGCTGGGCGATCGGCCGGTTATCTACGATCCCGCCGAGGTCGCGATCGCCGTCGCCTTCGTCTCGATCGATCCCGAGGGTCGCGTGCGCGTCGAGCGCGGATTTGTGAAACCCGAGGACGAGCCCAAGGCCGAACCGCCCGAGGGCGAGGAGACCGGCGCTGAGGTTCGGAGCAACGATGGGGCCGTCGAGCACGTGGATCGGTCGCCCTCGACGTCGGGCCAGGCTGCCGCCGAACCCGAAGAGGACGAGACCGGGCTGAAGCCGCTGTCGGAGCGGCTGGTATCCGATCTCACTGCCTGGCGGACGCTCGCACTTCAGAATGCGTTCGCGCAGAGCCCGGACACGGCCTATGTCGCCGTGCTCCATGCGTTCGTGCTGTTCCTGCTTCTACGGCTACGCTCGCGGCGGGTGGGTCGACGAGCCGCATACGGCCAAGGGCTATCAGTCGGATTATGATCTGTTGATCATCGTGAACGACGACCGACTGACCGATCGGGTCGAATATTGGTCGAAGCTCGATGACCGGCTGATCCGCGAACTTTCGGTGACGAAGACGCTGCGTACACCGGTGAACTTCATCGTTCACAGCGTTGGCGAGGTGAATGCCGGACTATCGCAAGGGCGATATTTCTTCATGGACGTCGCTCGCGACGGGATCGCTATTTATCAGGCTGTCGACGACGAGCTGCCGGAGCCGCAGCCAAAAACTCCCCACGCGGCGTTGGAGATGGCTCAAGAGTATTTCGACGAGTGGTTGCCAGCTGCGACCGGCAGGCAGAAGCTCGCCAGCTATGCTATTTCTGAAGGGCTCTTAAAGCACGCCGCCTTTGAGCTGCATCAGGCTGTGGAAAGCCATTACCCACTGTGCCCTCTTGGTTTGTTCCTTCTACACGCCCCACGTCCACAATCTGGCCTTTCTCCGGACCTCAAGCCGAGCGGATCGATCCTCGCTTGAGCGAAGCTTGGCCGCGCGAGACGAAGGCCGATCGTTCAAGGTTCGAGAAGCTCAAGGAAGCCTACATTAAGGCTCGTTACTCGAAGCACTACCGGATAACTGATGAGGAATTGTCGTGGCTCGGCGAACGGGTTGCGGTTCTGGCTGATATTGTCGAGACCATCTGCAGCGAGCGTATCGCACAGCTGGCCGATACCGCGCGGAAGGCGGGTTGAGGCAATTTGAAGGCAGAAATCGAGCTGCCCGAACCTATTTATTTCGCTCCACGATTTAGGGGATACTGACTTTCAGGGTCCCAGTGGACGCCGTGGTAGGTCTTTGCTTCCGGGGTGAGGAGCATGTGGTAAGGCAGCGGTTCTGCTGTCCGGTGGTTGCCAACACGATACGACGCTGACGTTTCTTCGATGGCCCAGCTTTCGTCGGAGCGAGTTGTCACTTCCGGAGCGAAATACTCTCCATAAACCCAGCGCAGGCGACTTTCGCCTGGGTCAAAATCCATCATCTCAAGTTTGTTGAGGATGTGGCGCACGCCATCAGCGTGACTACCTGCCCACGTCTCTACACCGACGTGAACTACACCAGGCCGGTCTTTCGGTAGTTGTGCGGCCGCCTTTGCCACCGTTGCCCGGAAATGCTTCGCTTTTTTGCGCGTCGCGGATGTCGACCGGTTTCGCCATCCTACGACGCTAGCTTGATATACTGCGCTCGCCCAGAATGGGCGTTTGCGGCTTGGCAGCCATTTGCCCGACATCGAGTGCGCGAAAATCATGATCATACGCGCCGATCAACAGTTCGATCATCCGGCTCGAACCGTAATACACATCGTCCTTGGCGAGCACCTCGCGTGCTAGCGCCCAGTCGATCTCGCGGATTGTCCCGATTCCGTGATCGTCCCGCCAATAGTTTGGGCCTTCGCCGTTTAAATAGGCCGACGCGTGGATTGCGAGATAATCGTCCGGTAAAGTATGAAGTTCCGCATCGAAAGCGATTTGCATGTAGATCGAACGACTAGCGGCGAGCGACAGGGAATGCACCGGTCGTGCTAGGTCCTCGCCTCGCGAACGCTCGCGCGCTTCGTAACTGGAGCGATCCATGCGCTTGCACTCAACGGCCCATTTTTTTCGGCTTCTTCTGCACGTTCAGGTCGTGAGTTTTTCGCGATGCCGGGCCTTTCCTGTGCGAACGCTGTGTCCCAGCCGTCACGATGATATGCTAGTGCGACGAGCAGTTCAAACAGGCCGCCATCAGGCTGGCTGCGATCTGCGTTCATCAGTCGGCGTGCACGGTCTTCCGAGCCTGCGATTGCCAATAGTGCGGGAAGTTCCTCTCCGATGCGGGTGAAGGTCGGAACGATCCTCACGGCTTGTTCGGGAACCCAATTGACCCTGTCGACGGCATAAGCGTTTGCCTGAAATATGTACCAAGCAACGGTATCGATCGGGTCATAGAACGGGACTGGCTCGCCGTTAGCCCAGCGTTCTTTCGCCGCCATGAAGTATGCGCGCGTTCCGTCCAGACGGCGCTGCCAAGTCCTCTTGTTCGCGAGTTCGGCAAACCATGCACATGCCAAAAGGACATGCTGGTCTTTCCAATCCCATCCGGACGCCGGGGCTGACCAAAGTGGATTCTCGGGGCTAACGCGCATGAATTTCGAATCCCAGAGCTGTGACTTCAAAGCCTAGATCATACCTCGCACCATTGGGCGCGGGCTGTCGCCGGATTTTCGCCCTTGCTTTTGCGTGGCCTTGCTTTCGATTTGACCCTGCCATCGATTGTCCCCGTTCCGTCTGGTCCCCCGACAGATACAAGGTCTGTCGCTGGACTGCCTCCAATTCTCAGTTCTCAACCGGCGGCTGGGCAAGGGCAGCCGTCAAACCCATCGACTTAGGCAGCATGTCAGCCGTAGCTTGGCCTCCGAAGGATTTCACGACGCGGTCGAATAGCCAGGCCAGCTTGTCCCACACCTTGGGGTCGTCCGTCGTCATAAGTTCATTGTTGAGCCGTTGTGCGATGTTCGCGAGTGCCACTACGCCCGGCAACTGCACCGGCTCAACGGGGATGGTTGTTCCGGCAAGCTCGTTGAAGCGGTCGACTGTCTCCCGCTGGACCGGGTTTTCGTTCTGAACGCGTTCCCAAAAGTGTGTGTGAAGGGGTCAAGGAAGGACTCGTCGCCGATCCTTATGAAGTCCGTATCCGTAGGCACCTCAAAGGTCGTTTGGTCGATCAGGATGCGCGGGAAGCGCGCCACCTTGCTCTCGAGGTGATAGGCTCGATTAAGCGCCGGGCCGAAAACGATATGTTCATCGTGATGGAGCGCTCCAACCGTGACTGCGGCCGCGCATCCAGAAGCCGTGTAAGGCAAGTCCCAATTGCGTTATCGCCAAGCTCTGCAGCAGCCACCGAACATCGCCCTCAGCAAAGGGTTTGCTAAACACCACATTGTCGGAGAAAGTCGTGAGGCGGGCGCCCGCGTCACCCACGGTCGCGGCATTCGCATTGAACATCCGCACCGCCGAGGCAAGCCGGGCGATATGTCGTGGGTCATCACCTGCTGCAATGATATCATTCTTCCAGCCCAGTATATCGAAGAATGCGACTAGGCGCGTTTCATAAGAGAGCTCGCCGAAGCAAAGTTCCGCTTCATCCAAGATCATGCTCAAAACTCCGTCATCATGCTCAAAACTCCGTCGGTCAAAGCTGGCGTTTCACCTACACTATGCTGATCGGCGGAGGAA